>NW_019379814.1:30624-66168 GCF_000648655.2 Copidosoma floridanum
TTCCGTTCAACTAATAGTACAACGCGGGAAAGGGGGTTGATTTATATCGTGTAGTTATGTGAATGGTAATAGTGATAAAACTGTTAATAATAGTTAATGGTAAAGCTAAGCGAGAAAAATCAACTCGCGCTCCGTAACGTCTCGAAATCACAAAATTTTTCCTGCTGTCCTAACTCGAGAGAAAAAACACATATTTCTAGTGCACAATCTGAATCAACAGAATGAACAAACCACCTTGTCTACATCGTGATGTATAGATTTTTTTTTCTACATTATCGTGATCACGATATACATTATCAAAGAGGCTAAGGTTTCTGATTAAGTTTATAATTATTAATTTTTTTTTTTTTAGTAACTACAACTATCATATAACACGTATATTCCCTTGCATATACGGAACACGCACATCTATCGAAATCCAAAAATATTCTCTATTATCTCGTCTTGTCTTTCCATCTACTTTTTCTTACAAGTATATTAAAACGGTACGGTATTATATTTGTTTTTTAAAATTATTAATGTATAAGAAATATTATGCTACAGTATACAATATACTACTAGTTCTTTTTTCTTCCTAATTATCAGTTCAGTTCGATAAACGTTTTATTTATTTATTTACTTTATTAATGATAACCCATTCCAGAGCTAAAAAAAACACAAAAACAAATTATTTTCAAATTCACTTTATATTAGGTGTTTCTAATACAATTTTCCTACACTCTGATGTAAGTCGCGATCGTTTATTTCTTTTCAGAGCTTTGGAAATTGCAATGCACGGACAAGGCAAATAGGGCAAATTCCGTTTATTTTCGGACTCTTAAAAAAAAACTTTTTTTCTCTTTCTACTTTCACTGGTAAAAAAAAAAAACTGTTTCAATAACTTAAAACATGTCGGCTTCGATTGTCACAATTGGGCAACGCGATCTCGCACATTGCGTTAATATTTTTTTGTCAGTTTAACCCTTATTTTTTTTGTTTCTGCGTGGACACGGATGGAAAGAGCTAATCTAATTTTTTACGATTTAATTACGATCGTATTTTTCTATAGTTCGAATAAACTTGTATTAATTGAAAAATGTACTTTTTATGGTTATCTAATAATTTGCAAAAATCTCCGAGTTAAATAACAACGCTCAAATTGAATTTTTTTATACTTATTTTGATTTTTTTTTTTTTCTTTTTTTTTTGGTACGTAGAAACAAATTTATACTTCACACTAAGCAATAAAGTATTCATCATTGTACTTATAGGTTTAAATGTTGAGTAAATAGCTACATTTGAAGAAAAAAAATTGTTTTTTTGTTTTCATGAAAAATTAAAGAAACGAGCTCGCATTAGTTATTCAACAACGTTACAATACAGTGACGATTAGTTACATTTATAAAGGAACGCGTTTTAATTATTATTCATCGAATACACGTACGTACATTAACCAAATGATTCAAGACACCTTTACGAAGTTGGATTTAGATTTCAAAAAGATATACACAATTTAACATTATAGTTACCATTTTGTTTAAAATTCAAGTAATCAATGAAAGTCCATAGATAAAATTTACATTTAAAGAAACCATCAATAATATTATTCTAAAAAAAATTAAAACAAGAAACTAGGTTCATACGTTTTTTAGTAACATATCATTATTATTAATTAAAACTCAATGAAAAAAAATTCTTATTTTTATCGCAATTTGAGTAGTAATTTTTCTTTTAATTTTATAATTGAAACTTTCCGTGCCCGTAAAAGTAAACAAAAAACAAAAATTGATTAAAACAGGACTACTGTGTGTCGCAACGAAAAAAAAAAAAATAATCATACGAGCTATTAGACAGTTCTCTATTATAACACGACTTTACCCCCCTAAAATCCGGCTAACAGTGTAATTTCATTGATTATTATTATTATCGTTATTATTATATTTTTGTTTGTTTAGTCATTTAGTTAAACGCAAATATCGACACTAATAGTCTTTACCGATACCACAGCTTCAGTCCCATTATTGATTATATTAGATATCATTTAGAGTCACTACGTTATCTAATTACTAAAAAATTTTTTAGGCACTACTCCTAGCCTAAAAAATACCACAAAAAAGTTTATTTATTTTTTTTAAGAAACATATATACACATCGGGCAAAGTTAAAAATGACGTCTCACATGAATCAGTTTGTTTTTACACATCAATTAAATACATATGCGTGCGCATACAGTTTTAATTAAATATTTACAGGTAAAGTCATACACCTGCAAGCAATTTTTCGTTTCTCGCTGCGTGTATACTTGCTAAGTTTGGTTGTATTTTTTTCCTTTCAATCTTTGTAACACAGCAGTACAATAAAAATCATCGGAAAAAAAAAATTCTTTTGACTAATTTTTAATGTACCTTGTTATTATCTTTCAGTAGCTCTCCTCAACGCGCATATTAAGGCTTTATAATAATTATATCATAATCATATACAATTCACAATAGGAAAAGTGTATATATTTTTTTTTCAACTTGGCTTGTTTTAGTATGTACTATAATCCCACTAGCCATTTACCAAAAAACATTATAAATGTTACTTAACTAACGATTTTGTTTATTATATTATTATTATTAATTATTTATCGTAAAATATCACAACTAGAAACGACAATTATTCTATATTTATTCACCGTCTTCTACACACTAACTATCAGCCCTTAATTAAACTCGTGCCATTGTTTATTTATTATTTAATTTAATTTTTTTTATCTCATAATCTGAAAATCCGTATTACGTTCATCTAATTTTCTTAACCATCAACAATGTAGGAGTTTTTTTGTTGTACACATTTTCAATGTGATGTTTCGTTAAACGTTAGCGAAAATTATATATTTAGCTAAAAAAAATAAACAAACCAACTCAAAATACTCAATCACTAAGGATTTAATTTTTTTTTCCTCCATTAAAAAATAAAGCATTAACATAAACATGTATACGTATATATCGTGAAAAAAAATTGTAGCCAAACACATGTAGCTGTTGTACTTATTCCTTACAAAGACATCTCAGAAGCTACTAACAATTAAATTAAAATTACGAACGAAACGGCATATCCACCAAAGAGGATAGGAAAACAAGGTACGTTAATTAGTAATGTTTATACACGTGTGCGCAAACTTGTTGTTTTTTTACGACAAACAATTCATTGATCCGCAATTGTAATACTCCATAAACCTAAACTCCGACATTTTTTATACTTCGCTAGTCTTTACAGTACGATTAAATTTACGTTTTAAATAGGCACATCGATGAGGTTAATTAATTAATTAATTTTTTTTTTTTTTTTTTTTCCCGTACGATGTAGTAGTATTAGGTGATGTGATAAAAACCACAAGTACGTCAACGTCCATCAATATTAATTATGTAAAGTTCATATAGTTTCGTCTTCGATTAGCGTAACAATTGTTTGCTCGAAAGAAGAAAGTTCGTACACAAACATACAGTAACTTAAAGAATTGAAATGTCTTTCAATAAAAATGCAGTTCTGTTGAATATTTATTTTCAATAATTTAAGACGTATATTACAAAAAAAAAAGAAAAAGAAAAAGAAAAAAAATATAGCATACAGACCCAAATGTTTCATAGATACTGCACATGTATGATATAATACATGCTCTGGATCATTATTGGCCCTGTCGCTTATACATATGTGTGTAAACCACTAAAGTTTATCGAGTAAAAGGACAACCTAAGATATTTGTGACGTGTTTTCTAAAATATTTCAACGTTTTTCTTATTAATTTTCCTCGGTCATAGTCATCGTACGATAATATATTACACACAATACGTAAATATTTATTCGTCCTGGACGCTTATATCACTTACAATCGACATATTAACCCCATCCGTTTGATATAATAGCTAATTACTTAGTTTTTCCCTCTTCCCCTAGCTATACCTTCAAAAGCAACTTCACACGAATTGAAAAGTTTTTTTTCACTTTTTGTACCATTACTGCACATCGCGAATATATTATTACCGTGCGATAAACGTACTCGTTGAATTAAACATCTTAACGTAGTACATAATCCACTGCACAAGAATAACGAGCAGAAATAAAACATAGCACTTTCTCTCTGCTCGTACAATTAAATAATAATACAACAAAATTGTAATGGAAGCTTCAAAATTATCATTTGAATGCAATTCAATAAAAAAAAAAAAATAAATAAAAATAAAGAAAATTCAAAGGAAGATCTTGATTAAAAACAGAAGAAAAAACAATGTAGGTACTACCTCGAGTTTAAAATAAAAAGTGCTTTTGATTTATACAAATATATGTATATAATATTTACAATAGATGTATGTACGTAAAGATACGTTTTATTGTATTTAAGGAAAAACGATGACGTGTCAAACGTTTGATCGAACGCTACTGCCTATCCGTACGACTATAAATACGCATCCCAAAATAAATAAATACGAGTGATTAAAATATACAAAAGCAAAAAATCTCTAGGGATTCTTCATTAAGTGGTACGTATATCCACTTGAAAAAAAGCATTGTGAAAACGTATTCAGGATTTTCTGTTTCCTCGTCGAAAAGCAAGCAATTTGGTAAATGGTAAATTTAACGCGACTAACAAGTATATCCTCCTACTAAAGTCTGTTGCGCATTTATCTTTTATTTGTTTATTTATTTTAATAATAAAATATCTCTTCTTACTCTTTCATTTAAATTCTACTCTCCGTCCCTCTATTCTCGATTAAACAAGGCAAAACATAACTCTCCTCGAACTTTCTACCTTTTTACTACGAAAGAAGAAAAAAAAAAAATCCACTAATTTCGTACAACACAATAAAACATCAATAAGGATGATATGGTGATTACGTGAGCTTTGTGTCTTCTATATCTAATATTTATGCCAAAGATTAAATTGACCAAGGAGAAAAAAAAATCTTAATCTATACTTGATTTGAAAATCATCACCGAGCAAGAATTGGGGGTACGGTTTCTCTACGCTCGTGAAAATTCATATATTCCTATACATGTATGTACAGTTAGGTAAAAACAACGTTTCGATAACAAGGTAATCAAATGATATACAAACGTATACATAGATTTTTCTTCGTATAATGTAGCAGTGCAGCGAAAAATCGTCTGATCAACCGTTACGATTTTTCCCCGTAGCAGTCGCAAGCCTGCAGCGAATATAGTTAAATCATCTCCTTACAAGAAGCACACTAGCACGCAATACATGTGCTGTTTTGTGCCATGTGAGTAAGAAAAAAAGAAAAAAAAAAAAAAAAAAAATTAATTATCAAATAATCAAGTAGTGAACGCTATTTGTCTCAATAAATACACAGCTCTCGATCATCATCATCATCTTCTTCCATTACCGAAAGGAAGTGCGGGACACCTATGACCTATACGTTAAATTATACATCAATAAAAAGAGATGTGCGAAAAAAAAACCTCTTAAATTTACACGTTTATATTACACTTGTAAAGCGTCAGTTCAATGCGAAGAAAATTAGAGCATAGCTTATATGTACTTAAAGTAGTAACGAGTTATCGATCATCATCTGACTTTTTTCGACGAACGTGCGAACCTTTGCTTTTCTCCACCCCATCGATAAAACGCCAAGTGCTCCAATTGAAAACTTATCAAAGCTTAGAATAGACGATACTCATCAATCATACCATTGTTCGTTAATTAAACACATCATTAAAGCAATAATCATTAGTTTTTAGTGCAGTCGAAAGAAGGAGAAAAAAAAAGGTAAAATTCGTAAATTCAGTCGTCGACTATACGTATGATTAATTACAACAAACGACGTACCCAATCGATCGCGCACGTGCCTCTTACGTTTCGTGTATACGAGCGTTCACATGATTAAACCCTCGTACAATATTTCGACAACTGCGACCGAGTAAAACGGCAAGGAAAACCAAACCCATGCTAAAAATGTGTTCCTCCTCCGAAACTTTTTCTCTTGTGTTCATGCATAGGTCGAACGAACAACCACCTGCCCCACAGACAACGAAACAAAAATCGTCTATGTACAAAGGTGTTTCTGGGGGGGGGGTACGCAGCATGTCGTTTACATGTATATATACACGAATACAATTTTTATTTTTACACAATAATATATAGGTCGAAGGACGAACCTTGGGGAGAAAAGAAAAACGCTCCTCTCGCCCAGCGAGAGAAAGATTACATGTCGCATCGAGTAGTACACCATTGCGCATGCACGGAAGAGGGGAGCAGCGCATCGTTAAATTAAAAAAACAGCAAATTTTTTTTTGTTTTTCCCTCGCATATTTATATACATGTACACATTTGCAAGATCGGTTTCTTCTTCTTGTCACTCGATTTTGCGTCGCTTCGTTTCATCTCTCTCCCCTTAAAAATGGCTCACAATGTTACATCATCAGTTGCGCTAATCACACGTCATCCACGCATATACATATATCATATATCGTAGGATAGAGTCTTTTCTTTTATTTTTTATTATACATAATACATGTGGGCACGTCGCGAAGTAAAGCGGCCGGATGAAGTTGGATAGCAGAGGGAAATACGTCGGTGCTGTCTTCTTACGTTGCGCGCACGCATGAAAATATGATTTGTTACAACGAGGGGGTGTACAATGCGAGAGATTTCGGACACGTCGGGCAGTGCGAGCGGGACTTACACATGTATATATAATGCAACGCAAGGAGGATCTCTTTTGGCTCAAGAAGCTTCAAAGGACGGATTGTCGGTGTGTGTCGTTTTATCTTCCCCCGCTGTGTTGTACACATTTTTTCTTTTCTATACCGGTTACTTTGATTACGTGCGAGCGTGTCAAGACAAGTTTATTATACAAAAAAAAAAACGATCTAATTACCTCCTAGGCTGTTGTAAAACAGGTGCAATTACATTTAATTTTTAAAATGACTTTTTTCAGCATAATAAAAACGTTTATTCTTAACAGAAAAATTTTTTTCGAAACTATAAAGAAATGTTTGGGTGAGTGCTATAGAGTGGTAAGGAAAATCACATGAAAGGCCACTGGCATTTTTCTTTATCCCCCTACCGCCTCACAGTGGGACGAAATGAAAAAATTTTTCTTAAATAAGATAGCTCCCGACAGTAAACTCGTATGTTGATGTTTTTTTTTTTTTATTTTGAAGGTTTTGAATCGTAGATTAAGGGAAAATTGGTCCAAAGTTTCGATACGGTACTAGGGGGGCAGTAAAAATCCCCAAAAGTGCCCCAAAATTTCAAAAACCATTATATTTTGCATAAAATTTTCACCAGGAACATAGTAAAATGATCGCTTAAAATTCAGTTTTCCCAGAAATCAAGCTTTTATGAATTCTCTAAGATTCAAGATGGCGGTAGCAATATGTCGGCAGTATATACGAAAATATAAATGATTTCCATTATTTCTGTTATAACCAGATTTTTTTCGTCTTAACTACTTGGAAATGATAACATACTCAGCGACCATAAAACGTAGAATAAGTCAAGGTTTCCTATAATATTTAAAATAAAAAATGGCGGTCAATACGAAATGGCTGATTGTTGATATTTTTACAACACCCCTTATATGGGTATCAAATAAGAGGGTTTACAGAGTATAATACATTTAAATGTGTACCATTATTTGAATTCCAAAATGGCTGTTTATACAAAATGGCAAATTATCAATATTTTTTTAGTTCTCCAAATATGGATATCGAATAAAAGGGATTAAGATGTGGAATACATTTAACTTTTGTGGCCCCATTTAAACTCTCATAATGGTGGTCAATACAAGATGGTGAATTTTTTATAATATTTAAACCCCTCAAATATGGGTATTAAATAATAGTATATAATGATAAAAATTCTTTAAAATATGTGCAAGCATTCGAAACCCAAAATGGTGGTCAATATAAAATGGCAGATCANATAATTATATTAAAACGTGCGCTTTTTGAGTTCCGGCCGCGATACTTTGCGCAATGGTCCAAGTATACGTTAAGACTCTTGATTACACTCTCGAGTAAAGCCATCGATTTTGATGTGTTTTTTTTTTTTTTTCATTTATTAAATCACTCCCATGTTCGATACGTGCACAAACGAGACTTTGGTAAAAGAGTCGAGGCATTTGTATACGCGTGTGTAAAATCAAATTCTCGAGCCAAAATTCATTGCCATGGGCGTCCATTCGTTTTTGGTAAGAAAAAGAAAAAAAAAAAAAAACCATATCTACACACTTTTTTTTCTCAAGAAAGCCGCATCTTTCGTCCGATTTCTTTTTATTTACACAAACGATTGGCCTCGCTGGAAAAAAAAAAAAAAAAAAAAAAAAAAAAAACAAAGTTTCGACACATGCATTGTTCACGAAATTCATACAATAAACATCGGGACCAAAAAAAAAAAAGGGTCCACCGTCTCGACGCGTAATTTAGACTAGAACGTAATCGTATCCGTACCAAAAGAGTAAATTCGTCAGAGGTGTGGACGATAGAGAGAGAAAAAAAAAAAAAAAAAAAAAAAAAAATGAGAGGTTGGTTGCGACTGTTTTACGCAAGTCTCCACGGCTGGTGGCAGTCCAGGGTAACGAGGACGTGTCCAGCCTCGTTGGCGTCAGCTCACTCGGTCAGCCAAAAGCTGGACTGATGGTACTGGTGTTTGGCGGGCGACAAAGGGGCCAGCCCGTAAACCGCGGTAGGCTGCATGTGGGCGGGCAGAGGGTGCGCCGCGTGCGAGGCCAGCAACGGCCGGGCCGAGCTGTGGTGGGCCGGCGGTGGCAGAGCGCGGCTCGAATCGTACAGGGCCAGCGGCGAGGAGCTGCAATCAGAGGGGTGTCTCTCGAAGGTCAAGTTTTTCTGCCCGGCTTTATGTATATGGTCTTATATATCTTGTGAAAATCATTTCAGGGACAAAGTCTTTTTTTTTTTTTTTTTTTTTTCCCACCCCCTTGCGACAAATAACGCGGCTATTCTGCAAGGGTCGCGTACAAGACTTTTCGTAATGCATGTATGCGAGAAAAATGGGCACAAGTTTCGAGAAAACAATAATGAAAAAGGGCTTTTATGGTTTCTGCACCTTACATCAAGATATTTATAGAAATCCATGTTTCTCTGTCCAAAGTTGAATGGCTGATAAATTTTAAGTGAAGCATGTACTTGTGTTTATGATTCCCAAAAAAGATGTTCTAGGTCCAAGGGTCAGAGCTTTCGGTGGAGGGTATGCATGGGGGCGAAGCTCACAAACATCAAATTACCGTTTTTAAAAAAGATTTTACTGGCACTTTTCAAAAGTATGAAAATGAACTGGGTGTAAAAAAAAATTTCCATCATACAAATAAATAATTACGTGGAATTGTAACCATTATTCAACCTTGGATTAACCAAACAGTAAAATTTATTGAGTGTGCGTACAAAACTATTTTAACTCTTTAACTGTGGGACTAAAGAGTCTAATAAAAAAATAACAAAATACAAATATGTTGTTAAACTCAATTTTCTACGTTTTATCATGTAGATAGAAGTTGCTGATAATATTCAGCACTAATCGCATATCAGTAATACAGCTCGCTGGTGACATAATTATCAAGCTGTCTCAAATAGTATTGTACTACTTTATTCAACTTTTACACATACTTGTGTAGTATTTTGAATAATAATTTTTTGAACACCGGAAAATAAACGACCTTCGCTGCAGACCGCAAAATATTTTACGCACATTTTTTTTTACGAACATTGTAGGAAATTAAATTTTATGTACTAAAAAAAGTGCGGAAAATGCCCATTTTTCGCACATTATTACGAACAAGCAAATTACGCTACGGAGGTTGGTGGGAAAAATATGTAAAGGGACGCTGAAAGAAAAATGAGTGATCCGAGAGCTTAATTGTTAGGGAATCTGAAAAAATTTCAAATTGTATTGTCGACTATTACGAGGCTTATACGTCACAAGAGAAGTAAAAAAAAAATAGTGATACTACTTTATTACTCGTTTCTCTGAAAAAAACAAAACTACAATGCAAACTTGAAGATAACAACAACTCGAAAATTACTTTAATACTGTTTGACGTGCTTGCTACAATTACGTCCCAAAATGGCTCGGCTTTCTTAAAACAAGGAATAACAAATCAATTACGGGAAAAAAAAAAAAAAAAAAAAAAAACATACTTACGTGACAAAAAACTAAATATAAAAACTCAATTTCACAAAAGTAACGAAAAAACCAAAAATGCATAGTGTAAAAGAGAGAGAGCTTTGCAAATAAGTTTCCAAACCAAACAAATATTTACGGTCTCAAGAGAAACACCTCACAGCATGTTAAGTACTTGCATTAATTCTTGACAATGTACGATGTCATATACGTTGAAAACCGCGTATTCAAGTTCTTAAATGTGACCCGTATAAACAAATCTACATTACGCACAAACACATACCGCATCGATGTGTCCCAATTTAAGGATATTCATGTATTTCCACGTATATAATCACATGCAATATAGAATTACTCTACGTGGGAAATCCCAGTCAATTGTAATGCAAATCCTCGTGTAATACCATGAAAAACCTTGAAACGGGAACGTGTAACTAGATACTAAATTAAAATACTAATAAAAGATAATAAAAGTGGTACACACGTGCATGCATCAACTAGGTGTCTAGGTACCCACCCGGGTGTGAATCCCTGGTAGGTAGGGAGCGCTTGCTGTTGAGGTGGTGGTGCCGCTTGGCTGGGCGGTGCTGCGGTCACGTAGACGGGCGGTGGTACCGGGTGGGCCCTGGGTCGCACTGCGTGGGCGTACTCTTGGTAGAGCGGCTGGCCAAGGTGCTGGGCACTCGCGGCTATCATAGCCGGGGCGACGGCTCCGCCGGGACTACGGCCACCGCTGCTCACGGGAATTCCGGAGCTCGAGCCGATGCCGCTGCTGCTGCTGCCGATCAAGGACGTGCCACCAGGGCTCAGGTGGTGGGCTGCACTCGAGACGTGCGCGTGGCTCGACACCCCATGACTTGGGTGCACGGCTCCGCTACCCACAACTTGGCTCTGCCTGCAAACAATAGAAATAATCACTTTGTTATTGTGTTTTTAGGATTTTCAGGTGGGACTTTTGGATTTATTTTGCATTACATACATGTGACTATATTTTGCGTTTTTTTCAGTGGTTCCACTACCCGTGCATCGACTAAATATAATTTAGTTATAAAAACAGAAACAATAACAATCATAATAATGATAATAATACGAAAAAATCGCCAAGAAAGGGTAAATTATGTTTGATTGACTCAAAGCGTGTAAAGGAAAATTTTGGGTGTTATTTGTTTTTATTATTGTTTGATGTGATATACACTATAACTCATGGTAAAAATAAAATTGTCAGCATGCCCATGAAATTTTTAGAATTAAATACATTCATTATACAAAAATTGTGCAACTAAAAATAGTCACACAAATAAATAAATTTATAAATAAAATAATCATATAAGAGCATGTCACAATAATAGCCAGAAATTCGTACATCACAGAATAACAATAATGTTACCATAAATTGGATTAACCAATCGTGGATTTTTTTAGTACTTTTTCTTTTTTTTTTTTAAATTAAAACAAATTGTTATTATTATTATTTTTTTTTTTCTTTTTTTAATTTTATTTCACAGCCTAGTTTAAAGGTACTAAGTAAAGTCCATTTAACTCTGCATTGCTGTGTTATTCTTCTATTCTCATTGTCACAGGAACAAATCGTCCCAAAAGTATTGAAAATCAATTGAGTCACAACAATGAAGACATCTTATTTTACATTATTTACATATGGCTTCCAAACCATTGGAATACGCGCATGTGAAATGAGTTTTTCAGAGGTGCATTTCAAGTATATACACGTACAAAAAACGCATTCCTAAACCACTTCGCTACCGCCGCCGCCCTCAACATTCATCGATTTCACACTGGACACACAAGCAAAAGCCATAAAAAAATGATACACATAAAATTATCAAACACACATAACATTAAAAAAAAATAAACATAATAGAGATTCACACTGGCACACTCATCAGACAAATGACAACAAAAAAATAAACATAAAAAATCACAAGCGTCTAGTATTTTGAAATAATTATCAATCCGTTTGTCATACTCCAACGATAGTCAGGCATATCACGAAATTTACAGATGCACATGCTTGAAACTGTTGCGTTTGCGGTAGTAAGTACCCACGCCATGGCACTCAAACTTGTCACAGTACCTGTAACTGTGCACCCCGCTGGCAGCAGCAACTGCCCACTTTTCTCGGGTATGCGCCGCTGGAGGCTGCACGTACTCGCGCTTACTCGGCCACGAGACTCGCTTGTCCGCGCCCGTCGTCGTATAAACGATATGCTGCTCCAGCAGGTGAGGGGGTGGTGGCAGCACTGCCGGCGCCTGTACCACCTGGGCGTTGCTCGTCGTCACGTACTGTAAACAGTATTCATTGTAATCATAGCCACCGTCATCCTGTAAAAGTATTAGACCACATCGAGATTAGTCGTTAGGCTTTTTCACAGCGCAAAGTATACACTTGAAGCGATCTGATGATTTATTTGTTCAATAAAAAAAATTGCAAGATTTGTGTCACTGTTGGACAAAAAGTACGACTGACGGAAAAAGCGAAACTACACTTGTGGAAAATGGTTTGACTTTGCAATGTACCTGATATGTCGGTGCTTCCTTGCAAGCGGCTGCGTGACAGGGGTGCGAGAGGTACTCAACACCAGGCTCAGGTTTCGTCGGGACGTTCATCACATTGCACTCTGACTGTACTTTCGCCAACAGACGCTTCTTTTGAGATTGTGAAGAGTAGCCAGAACTACAAAAAAAAAAACACGTGTAAAAAAAAACACACCAAAAACAGTGTTATTAAAAAAAAAAAAAAAAAAAAAAAAAAAAAAAATCAGCTCACTTGATATGGTGCTGTGGCTGCGGCTCGTGCTTTATGTGCTGGGTCGTCTGCTGCTGGTGCTGAGTCAGCGGGATCGACGGCTGCGGGTAGAATATCGTCTGATGGTGGTGGATCCGACCGTTCGTTGGACTGATCTCGCCATCGCTATCCGCGACTGTCACGCAATTGATGACGTTTTTGCGCAGAGCGCGCTGGGACGACGAGGACGAAGACGAGACGTTGTTCGTCGTCGAATGAGCCTGTTGGGTCTGATTGCTGTGCATTGCCTTTGGTGTCGACTCGGTGCTTTAAAACGACAAAAAGACACCAAATTAGACGAGATCTTCTTCCTTACACCGATCAAGTGTTAAAATAGCTGTGTGGTGTTGAAGAATTTATTTTTCGTTGCAATTCATTAGCATCCACGACTTTTTCAACAGAGATTACGCAATGAAACTAGAACTCAAGTTGGAGATTGTGCGAATAATGTTAGTCGATGAATCAAGGAACAAACTTTCACTCCAAGCTGTGCAACCCAAACGTCTGAGAATAAAAGCTAATGGTTTTTTGTTTCTTTCTTTTTTTAATGAGCATTAGTATTGAAATCCTGTAATTAAAAATAAGAAAAACTGGTCCACCTCTGCCGAGAGAATACAGTCAGCGTAGTATAAAAACAATAAACACGAAATACACATGCAGCGCCTCGAATGTAAACATAACTAAGGAGGGGGGGGGGAAAAACATAGGAGGCTGGATGGTGCACATCTAATTATCAGCATAAACGATCCTTTTGTTAGTTTGATTATCTTTGATCTTAGGGGGGGGGAGGGGATCAGACAGCAATGTGTATTTCGTATCTTTATAAATATACCTTCTAATGACCTCCTCACGGGCAGGACGTCCATCGCCAGACAGGCGGGGTGCCAAGCTCTGACAAGCATTGCACTGTCGGTCTCCACAGCTGTCAATGACATTTAATTATGATAGTAGAGCGCTGTTTGAGCTTGCATGGCTTACACGTACAGGTATATGGTTCAGAAAGATAGGTTTGACTTGTTTTACAATAGCTACTTAATCATTTGTCATTGACGGTTCGTTTGGTCATTGAAAAACAGTACAACACTGTTGAAAATTTTATGAAGAAGATAGCTATTGACGAGAAAGTCCAGTCAAGTCGGACCAAAACCCGGCAAATATAGTTACTCACCCTTTTTCCGGGGACTCGTCGTCGTCGTCGCTGCTTATTATAATAACAGAGGCCGCGGGCGAGGGCGTGTCATGAATGGTGATAGTTTGCTGTCTTCCGTACGACCCCTGAACCGGATGATCGTTCTGCTGGTGCTGATGGTGCTTGCTCGAGGACAACGAAGACGAGGACGAGGACGACGAGTGGTGGTGATGGTGGTGGTGGTGATGGTGCGACGTCAAGGAGGCCGAGGATTGAGAGGCCAGTACCGGCTGCGAAGACGACTGCCACGACGACGACGACGATGGCTGTATCGTCGGCAGGGGCGAGTGCTGAAGTCTGCCCCGGCCGCTGTTGCTCGGCGGCGTGTTCTCCTTGACGCGCTTCTTCACGGGACTAAGCTGCTGCTGCTGCTGTTCCTTTTTGTGCTCGTGGCTACGGTGCTGCGACTGCTGGGGCACGCTCAGATGGTGCTGATGGTGTTTGCTCACGCTACGCTTGCCCCAATTCTGAGGAGGCGCGTGGTCCACCAGGGCGCTCGTGTTGTAGACCTCGGTAACCGGAAAGACTGGTCTCTGCTGTAAGATCGAGCTTTCAACCAGCAGCGGCCTGCCCCATTCCGCGGCGTCGCTCAGCAGTGGCTGCTGGATGGCAGCGTGCTGGGGCGGTATCTGCTGCCATGAAGGCACGATCGCGGCCATCTGCCTGCTACCACCGGGCCAGGATGTTTGCACCGCGTTCTGCAGGTTTTCACGTCAAAACAAAAGGCATAACCATGAGATATGGTCCAAGACCAATGAGTACACGAGTAGCAGTAGTAATATTACTTACCGTCAAAAGCATCTGCCGGCCGGTTTCCACCATCGAAACGGGAACCGCGTACTGCTGGGTGGCCGCAGCCGCAGCAGCCGCCGCCACCGCTTGCTGGGAAATGATGGAGGGCTGTATCTGCAGCGGGGTTTGTTGGGCCTGGGGAGGTTGCGCCACGACGACGTGCTTGGTGGGACTGGGCATGGTCTGATAGCCAGGCGGTGGGCATAGAATGCCTGGCACCAGTTGGTGCGGGAAATCGTGGACCCCGCCCCGGCCGCCGGTCGAACTGCTGGACGAGCTACTGTACTGGGTGGTTCGGCGCCCGTTGTCTGGCCTGTAGATCTGGTAGAGGCCGTCGTAGCCAGACTGCGCGGTGCGGTGTTCGCGCACCAGACGCTGCACTTGGTTGTTGAAGGTGAGGGTGACGGCAGTGCCGTTGGATGTTGGTACGTGGAAGTTGGTCACGAGAGACGTTGGTGGTGGCTGTGGGGCCGGAGCGGGTTGATGGTGCGGCGGACTGGCCGTAAAGTCACCGGCACGCCTGCAGACCTCCATCATCTGCACCGAGGCTTTGACGTTGTTGCAGTGAGCGTAATCAACGAGGTGGGCTAGGGTCACGAAGGCGTGATTTAAGGCTTCGCCTGGTGTTATTCTCCGCTCCTAGAAAATTAAATAACAATTGTATGTTACATTATTGTTGCGTGAAAAGTGACTTTCTCTCTTTCCAGAGTAATGATTGGTCGAATTAAATATTACTACCTGGTCCATTGTGAGCATCCTCTTGAGTAGGTCGATGAACTCTCGTCGATCGGCCTTTTCGGCGAGCAATTGGCCTCCCTCGAGATCTGTGGGGACGTTGACTTGGCCAATGTCGTCGAGACAGTTGAAGATGTATTTTCTGGCCTCTTTGGACTTGATGCTGGTCTCAGCTTCGTGTTCCTCGGGGGTTTTAAGACGCCAAAACGGATACGTACCTGAAAGAACGAACGCAACGCTAGCATGTAAAAATCCGAGGCTTAATGAGCAATTGTTGTTGTATAGAATAGGCGAAATGATTAAACAGCAGATAACGAAAAATACTTACGATCGGCCGTGTCAATTTCATTTGAAAAGTACTTACTATCCATGTCCCGGTAGAAGAACTTGGTCGTTTTGCTGGCATTGTTGAGCATGTGCTCGGTTGGCAGACCCTGGGTCTGGCTAATATAGCGAATTTGGTCGTATTCCGAACTACCGGGGTATAGAGGCCAGCCCAGGAATAGCTCGGCGACGACGCAGCCGAGCGACCACATGTCAATAGCCTCGCAAAATGGCAGACCAAGTATTATCTCTGGGGCACGGTAGTATCGCGACTGGAGGTATGTGTTGCAGACGGCCTTCGATACGTGTGAGGCCGAGCCGAAGTCTATCACTTTGACGCGGTACGGCTGTCGGACGGGATCAACCAACATGATATTCTCTGGCTTCAGGTCCGCGTGGATCAAACCCAGTTGCTGTAACATCGAGATTTGTGTTATTTGCTTGTGCACACGTGTGGGTTTTTATTTTATTTATCATCGAGCAGTCGTAGCTCTCACTAGTCTCTTCGACTATAATTACAGCGAAGGCAAACAAAACACATTCTTTACCTCTAGTGAAAAAATTATCTAGTAAACAATGCACTTGGAAGCAACAATGGTTCTAATTTTAAAATAACTCGGGTTACTTGTGTGAAAAACAACAGTTTTAAAGAATAAGTAATAAAAAAACACTTCTACTCACTTTCAGTTTGAGCAGCGCCGTGAGCACTTGCTGGAGGATCGGCCTGATGTATTTCAGTGGCAGAGGCGAGAATTTGTTTTGTTTCAAAAAATCATACAGGTTCTGCTCCAGCATCTCGAACACTAAGCAAGTGTGGGATTTATGCTGAAAGCATTCGTAGGCACGTACAAAATTGAACTCATCCGCATTTTCCTGACTGAGACGAGACAGGATGGAGACCTGTAGAATTCAAAAGAAAAAAATAAAAATAAATGCAATCATTAGAAATTAAGCGACACATGTATGTGTGTGAGAGAGAGAGTTCATGGTGTGTACTCACCTCAATTTGACCTTGCCGAGCATAAGATGGATGATTTTTTAAAATCTTTATGGCCACTATCTCGTTGGTGCCTTTCTTCCAGCATTTTACGACCTACGGAGGAAAAGCAATCCTCAAGTTCGGTATTTTTTTATGGTCGAAAAAGTTGGGTAAAACTAATAAAACACACTGCTGGAGCTTAAAAAAGCGCTTGTCAAGGCTTATAAAATCGAAAAGCAGCGTTTGAATTCGATCAAGGGGCGAAGAAATATTACGGTCAAGGATCGTTTTTTAAACTTTTGCCTTGATATTTATTTTGTGCTATGAAAATTCGCGATTCACAGTAGAGACTATTTTTTAAACAAAAATATTTAAAAAAACGTTTTAATTAGTGCTATTATTATTATTATTATTATATTTTTATTAAGTTCTATGATTAAATGTGTTATTTGTATTACTTGTTTGCATTCCTATACACACACTTTACCGTGAAAATCAATCCTCTACCATTTGATTGTAACGCACAATTTTGCCGACAAAAAAAAAAAAGTAAGGTTTTCTCCATTAAAATCCCATTATTACGAGAAAAACAAAGTTAGCACACGCATGGGCGAACGCACAGAATTGTTTTCTCGAGCGCGCTTAATGCACTTGCAAAAGAAAGTGACGAGAAAAAGCTCGGCAGCCAAGTCATGTTACACAGCAGGTGTTTCCGAGAGGCAGGACCTTCGCAGCGCGCGAGAGTACAATGAATTACGTTTGGCTCTTATTAAAAGAAAAAAAAAAAAAAAACTTTTATATGTGGTCGGGCAAGTATTGAATTTGCAGTATTGGCGCAAGAAACAATCCCAATCGTTATACACCGAACAATCGAGAGTCACGTTGTGGAGGATTTTTCCTCGACCAATCCGTACACGCACTATCGACTTTTATTTAAACCGATCTCAATACTTTTTTCTCTAGATATATAGGGAAACATTTGCGCGGGTATTCCAGATATCCAGCACATGTAATTAAATCAAAGGACTCCCAAACGGTACCGCTTTTTATTCAAAAACTCAAACTTGTTTTAACGATTAATTGTCAATGAGCAAGACTGACCTGTCCGAAAGTGCCCCGCCCGAGAAACTCGAGGACCTCGTACTGATTCGTCATGGAGTAGAGAACCTCGTGCTGGACCAGCTGGTAATCACCATCACCCTGAGGATTGGATCCGTTGCCATTGTTGTTGTTGTTATTGTTGCCATTGCCATTGTTGTTGTTGTTGTTGTTGTTGTTGCTAACTTGTTTCGGATGGTTCGCCATGACGCTGGATTTGTGCAAGTGATGGGTAGTGTTGTTACCCTGCGTGGAGGATTGGAGCTGGCCACCGTGGTGGTTGTGTTGATGGGACGACGCTAGGCCGCTCGCTCCGCTCCCGTTGTTGCTGCTGCTGCCTGACTGGATCGCCAGACCATCGGCGTTACCGTCGCGGGACAATATTCTCCTCTGCAATCAAAAACCAAATACTCGACGTTTATCAACATGTTCTGCAGAGTACAACACTGTACAACCCAACGTCTGCACACGTTCAAAGCGTGTAATCGAAATTTCTGTTTTTGTTTCAAGGGCATCATAGTAGTCTTGATCAACGTTTCAAGAACAACCAAATCCATACTTCGTACACTACTTCGTGTATTCTGTTAAACTAAACTATTGTTTTTCATCAACGATCGACACAAGAAGGCTGTAGAGCTATTCAGCCTATTCCACAGCTTTCCTACATTGGGTTTTTCCATTCAAAAGTCTCTAGTTTGGAAAAACTGGTCAAACACTTGATGCATCATAGATTTGGTTGTTCTTCAAATTCTTATAGATGCCACCACGATGTATTTTATAAATAACGAAAATTGCAACCCTGCACACTTTCAACGTGTACTTTAACACGCTTGGATTTACAGTGATGATGCAAAGTTTGCATTGCTTTGGAAAAACTATATGAATTTCGTTACATTACAGTTATATCATTTTGTTGCGTTTATTATTGTGTAAATCAAAGATGTGACTGTCGTTCAAAAGTAACTCTTGTCGAGCACCAAAAGGAAAAACAAAAAGCAATGATCGAGAGTAAATAAAAATACGTGCTTCTTCCCACGGCCGGAAAATCTTATGGGCTCGATTGTGGCGGGCCAGAGAGGCTCGTTTGCGAGCCATAACGATACCGCCTATCCACACCGGTACCGGGCGTCTCACCCCCATAAAAACCTTCAGTTTCATCCTCGCACCTTGGGATGACAATCACTCGAAACACTCGAAACCGCTCGAAACCACCGTTCAGAAATACACAACCGTCGGTTTGAAAACTACAGATATACTTATGCCACAGAATCAATTTAAGGACAGAAGTACGCGCCTCGGTTTAAATACTACAGATGTACCACAGAAATAATTTGCGATAATTTGAAGACTCAACCCTTCGAAATTTCGATTGGTAATGAAGCAATGGGACATGCACCCGCTTTTTCACCGGTGCACTGTACAAAGGGAAAGTTGCTTCGTAATTGTTATTTAATTGTCCAACGTGGCCATTTTCCATTACCGTATGGTGGGGACGCCTTAGTTTAGAAAATTTGTACAGTGTGATGATACTCGAGGGAGGGGGGGAGTTGGCACTTTGAGAACACCAATTTTTTGTCAAGCGTATCCGTCACCATCAATGTACAGGTCTAGGGGGCTCCTTTAATTTATGTAAATTGTCCAAAATCATTTGTTTCGCCGTAACACGAACAAGTATCGGTTCTAAATTTCGTATCGGTCCGCAAAACCATACGCGATCGTTTCGCACATTCGTGATACTGCACAGATGGCTCCGCCCCCTGCGTGCTATCTATATCAATTTGTTGTACTATTTTATGAATCTTTCGGACTTTCATTTGCACGAAAATTACAAATTTTGGTATTACTAGATCACCAACAGTATTTTTCCGTAGTCCTGTGACAATTTGTTTAGATTTAGATGGAATAATAGAAATTACCAAACACGGGCCCTTTTGAAACCATTCGCGGAGCTTTGTTAGACCTACGTGTCGAACATGTTCAAACAAGTTTAGAGAAACATGTTCCATTTACGGAACAGACGCTGATTTCTCTAGGCAGACTCATTCACTTAACTTTTTTGGAAAAAATGTGCAAAAAAAAAAAAAAAAAGAGATCTACAATTCATCCTTAAACATAAATTTGCAAAATCATCCATCACGTCTTCAAATGCCATCCATACCATCGTTTTAATTACTATATGTATTACTTTCAAAATATCCGTTTCACAGGCGAAACAGAGCTACAACTATTTTTTGATTTGATAAAAATACGAGAAGAATATATGTACAAAAACAACAAAAAGTCGACAATCTTCGGGCGTATATACATGTCTCCATGGAAATTCCCACTTTATGTATATACCACACCGACAGATACGGGCTACACGTGTACGCACACTCTCTATCTCTATATTATAAGCTCGTATCTTTCGGTGATACGCGATATTTATATAAAAGAATATACACACGCGTGCGAGAGCGACGCGTAAATACATAAAATAAATTGCTGTGGCGTGCGAGTTAGAGAGCAATGGTGTAACCTTGAAAAAAATCGATGGTCCGTTCGCAGAGCCTAAAATTTATTTTTTACGCACACGTACGAGACACGTGGCTTCTCGCACGCGCGTGTGAAAGTTTTTTCTCTATCTCTCTCTACTTTGATTCCTCTTTTACTTTCAGATTTTTTTGTTTTGTTTTTTTTTCTCTTCTTTTTATTGAACGAATCGACTTTTTTTGTTTGGATTACATAAATAGAGGTAGAGTCGTAGGGTATAGTTGGTTGCTGTCGTTGGAAATTTCATAGGTCATCGTAGTTTTTTTTTTTTCTTTTTTACAGATCTTACGAGACATTCGTTCAAGCTGATGTTATACTGAGATTTTTTTTCATACATTTTGTATCAGATGCGTCATGAGAAAATAGCTAAAAGTGACTAATACACTTGACGGACTGTTGTTTATCTCGTTTTGTAGCAACAAAAATATTCCGAGCTCCGTAGCAAAAAAAAAAGGCAATTTTAAAGAGATATACGAGGGTGAAAAAAATATTACATCTGATTTTTTCTGCCTTGTAAGTAATTAGTACCAGAGTTGTTACAAGCTTTGCGACTATAGCGTGGTGGTACGAGCCCGGTCGTTGACCGAATGGGGAAATGAATCGACGCTTCAGATTGGATTATCTATATAACGATCGTACGGTCGTACCCATGTCGTGCACATGCGCATCTTTAGCCATGATTGTATATACTTATGGAGCCCTGTAGCTGTAATTCCATAAAAATGCTAGAAAGTTGTTATTCATCTCGTGGAAAATTTACGTTTCAAGTAAGATGAGTAAGGAATTTTTAACATTATTTAATAATAATAATGGTAATCGAGATAAAAATAATTTTCAACTGTAACTTTTGAGGCTGATGGTATCATTTCATCTCTCAGAAAGAAATATGTAATTTACGGTATGACTAATTTGTTGGCACTTTTGGAAAGTATATCCATGACTGTGCGTCACAGCGGCGCAGTGTTAACTATCGACTAGGTAATGTGTAAATGTGTTTTCAATTTTATCGTTTTCCGATTTTCTTATCAACGTTTAGCCAAAGGAAAGTCTCGTATCAAATTTAATACTCTTGATTTTACGGTCAAAGTAAGATTAAAGATTTTTGCTAGTGAGAGTTGCTCGAAAATAGCTTGCGTATTATAAAAGTTGGCGTCGAAAGTATGTTTATAAGAAAAGGCGATTATGACCGTCAACTTATAAATATTATTGAAAATAAATTTATTATATATTATTTTTTTACTGTAAAATACGCAATGAAGCAAAAACAATGCATGTTTCAGAGTAAAAAATAATGGAATAATTGCAAACAATGACTAAATAATCATACGTTTCATTTCGTGGATAGTGGAAAAATAAATATTTGAACCTAAAGTTTTCGAGTTAAACATATGTTCAATATTTACCAACTTTTTATCCAACACAACCAAACACTTATTATATATTTACAAAAACTATCGATTACATGTACGAACCATACCGTGACAACATGAAATTAAATATGCTTCTCGTTTTTGATACATTACTTGCAACCCTTTTCTGATTTATTTAATCTTCAAAGTAGTAAGCTCAAGAAAGAAAAGAAATTAGTTATTTGATGTAGTACAAAAAGTCATTGCCAATGAAATGTTACAAAGTTTTATCAAACTTTCATCAACAGCTATTTCCTAATAAATCATTTATTTAATTAATATTCCTAATGTTAATTTTTCAAACGTAATGACGATTGATTTTCAAGTTCACACTTTCACCATCACAAAAGAAATTTTTACAACAGCAGGTTTTATCTCTTAACAACAATTTTGTTAGACTGTGAAAGTAATGATAAGATACTGACTCATTTGTACTGTGTCTTATAACACTTAATTGTTAGACTTATTTTGCTGACACACTTGTAAATTATTGGTTGTATTGATATCGAATGAGGAAACTTTTATTACGTTGATTATTATTATTATATCAGCTAAACAAATGTGCGTTATAATTTACCTTTTCAAGTTATTTATTTATTTTTTATTTATATTTTCATATTTTTAGGTCCAACTTTTTGTTTAGATAACGAATAAACAAACTGTATACGTTAGTATTAAAATTTCATACTACTTTATAAAAGCTTTAGACAGCTAGTATTGGAGTAAAAATACACAAAGTATTTATTTTGAAGCTCAAAATATGTGTAATTAAGGAGGTTCGGGAGTAATAATAAAATGTAGAGATCACAATAATATAGAGTTTTCTTAATACTAAAAAATACGTAAAATATGAATTTTTTCAATGTTTGTTACAGGTCATTTTTAAAAGAATTATACAAACGAAAATCATGTGATTAACCAGGCTCTTGTGGAAAGTAACCTCTTTGTCTCGCTTAAATGGACAAAACTTTTTGAAAAATGCAAAGGTATTGAAAAAAATCGACCTACGAGTTAATTATTGTTTAATTATTTGGTGAGCAAAATTTAGAAGCATGTTATAGTGCATTTTAAACAATGCAAACGTTAAACGTCAGGAAAATATTGAGTTTGTGGGGTGCAAGAGGGGGTGCGCGGTAAAGTGGGCCAAGCTGCGCGAGCATAGGGGACTCCCCCTTCCTCGTCCCTTTGAATGATACTTCCGAACATCCTTAAGTGGCCTAAAAACATACTTTTACCATGAAAATTTTAATAGCATAATGATCTAAAAATATTAAACCTAAATAACGGAATGTTTAATTGTTTTCAAAAACATAAAATGATTCAACATCGTGACAAGCATATAAAAACAATATTAGAGTCCAAGTAAATGTGAATCATTTTAAAGTACCATTTAATCGTTTGTGTAATGTCTCTTTTTGGTATCTTCTAAGAACGAATATTAAAAAAATATGAAGTTAATGGAGAAAATATAAGAAATTCTTTTAATGTAATGTGAGAAAATTTACTGCTTGAAATAAAGCATTTATCTCTTGGTGAGGTGTTGGAATCCCCTTAATATGTAGGCATTAAAAGGCAAATATTTCAAAATAAAATGTTACTTGGGTATATTAAAAGTTTTTCGACGTACAAGGGATATTATTGAGTAAAAAATCATTTATAAACGATCTTTCAAGTGCAGCGTGTAAGTTCTTTTTTTTACGTTTTAATAAATACTTTTCGATAATGCATGGTACCAACTAACATCTGTTTAGAACTCCATTAGTTTTTGTATTCGTTTTTTGTTTTTCTGGGACTAGATGACCTACATGTATTTAAGACTTTGTTTTTAATAAGTACAGAAAAATACAACTTTTTTTTTAAACAATAAATTGAATTACTCTTTTTCATTTTAAAGCTTGTGTTGTAACTTGTAACGTTACCGTTCAACAGATCAGAAAATAACTTTGTAATAAATATTAAAAAATTCGTACTAATTCCTAATAGCCTAATTAATCACTTTTTGAATTTCACCTATTATCTTATGGATGATAAATTTTTTACAGGCGTAGAGCGAGGCATGTTGAAAAACAATCTAAAAGACGCGATTATCAATGATGACGTGAATGACGATGCCAATTACATCTCAGCAGTGTAGGTGAAAAATCAGCTGTCCACATCGTCGGAATACCATGATATTAATACAATAGTGAGAGTCTATAAAGTCATTTGTTTTTTTTCGTACAATTTCAGGTATATTGTACATTGTTAACATATAATTTTGGCGGAAAAATTTTTAAATAAATTAACAAAGGTGACACTGCATTCCGGTACTTTTATAATATTGGTTTGTACTTTTTAAAAGAAAAAAATCTTGCAATACTCTCAAAGTTTACAATAAAGTATGGCTTTTCTCAAGAATTAACTATAGTCGAAAGTTGAATTGTTCTACTACTATGTTTTTCTTTGAAAAAATCATTGTTTAAGATTGATTAATCTACATGAGAAAGTAACCTAACAATTACTCGTATTGTTTGCTAGGAAAAAACGAAAAAACAAATGTCCATAGATTTTCCCTCGATAAAACATCACCAGTAGGCAATCATGCATCATCTTCATACTTTCATCATCTCGCTCTCTTACACGCGGGTAGCTGAAAGGCGAAATGTGTGCAACGCGTAATTACGAGGAAAACTCTCACCGAGAAACTTTCAGGAGGAAAATTCAGGAAAATACGTTGAGAACAGCAAGAGCACAGTGTGGTAGATAAATGTGTATAGCGTTACGTAAAGACTTTTATCGCATGCACAGCTATACACGTGTATAGATGGACGGTCGTTTGCGTAGTTTGGTACGTGCACGCTTTTGGAAACTACAATCTCATAGAAAGATTCACTGTATGATTATTATCATCATTATTGTTATTATTAATTATGATTTTTAAAAAACCTCAAAAGTACACATTAGTTAAAGGTTTAAGAGAAGCTGTTGAGTTTTCAGAATGAGTCTTGATAATTAATAAATAAACAATTTATAGATTGCAACTACACCATACTCCTCGCCACACCCCCTGTATTGTTGATTAAATATTCAAGAAAAATGAATAACTAATTTTTCATAAATTAAGTTGTAAGAAAACAGGTATCCAACGTCCAAAGACCAATTAGGTGACACTCGAGTCAGTTTTCAATCGATACTATAGATTGAAAACATTTTTTTTTTTTGTAAAATGGATAATTCGTATATTACTCAGTACGTTCAAGCGTCTCAACAGTGGTCAACATTATTTCGTCAAACCCATCACCTGGGAAAAGCTCCACGATAACGATTACTAACTTTGTCCAAAATCAAGAATAATCGATGCAATGTTTCCGAACTATTGGATTTTATTTGTTTCAGTACAAGTATCTCTGACGCGTAACCCAATAACCAATTAGATATTTGAAAAAAAAGTGTACGGTCTCACACTTGAGAAAAAAATTTAGGACAGAGACAGCACGTGTCACCTGGTGCAATTTTTGGTGCTTCAACAAGATAAGTTCAATGTTTGAAACTTCAAACGCATCATCCTCGGCTAAAAAAAATTCTACATCATCGCATGTGGAATCGGTTGCTGTGAAGTAGAATGTTAGGGAAAAAAAAAAAAAAAAAAAAAAAAAAAAACAGACATTGTAAAAAACCTTTTGGCCACAGCGCTGATACGTGTCTACGAGTTTGATCGTGGAGGCGCGCACTGCTGCTGCTGCTGCTGCTGCTGGTGGTGCTGGTGCTGTGATGTCGGGCTCTGCTTTTGGTGGTGCAGGCCATTATTGGCCGGCTGGTGGTGCAAGCCAAAAACAGTTGCAATGTTACCGCTGCCGCCACTGCTACCACTGTTGTTGTTGTTGTTGTTGTTGTTGTTGTTGTTGTTGCTGTTGCTACCACTGATGGTGTTATTGTTCCCCGACGAAGAGTAGCGACTGCTGTGGTGCTGCTGATGGTTGTTGCTGTTACTGGTGCTGCTACTGTGGTGATGATGATGGTGATTGCTGTGACAGTTGTTATTGTTGCTGCTGCTGCTGTGATGGTGATGGTGATGGTGGTGATGATGGTGATGCGAGGACGAGGACGACGATGGTAGGCCGAGATGCTGTTGTTGTTGTTGTTGTTGTTGTTGCTGCTGCTGATGGTGTTGCTGATGTTGTTGTGAATTGTCCAAGAGCGTCGGGTAATCGTTGGTGGACGAGTGGACCAGGGCGTGCTGGATGACCGGCTGGCCGAGGTCGTATTCTAGCTTGCGCTTCTTACTATGGTGGTAGGCGCTCGTCGTGCTCGCGCTGCCGCTACTGCTGCTGCTGCTGTTGACGCTGCTCGTNATAAAAATTTTTATTTCTTTTTTTTTTTTTTTTTTTAAATAAAAATTGGTAGCATCGACGTTAATTTATCAATCTATAGTGACAAAATCCCGACACATAACAATGCTCGTGCCTGCATGGCTGAGGCATACCATATTACGTTTGGTCGATTATATTTTTAGTAAAGAAACGTTACTCTTGTTTTTACTAAGGAAAAAAGTACCCCTTGAAAATGTGTCAACTAATGTATAATGATCGTGTAATAATTATGCTGACTGACCACATCATTGAAACATAAATAGATTACTAGCGACTTCAATTTTACCAAATGGTAAAAAGTAACTCCAAAAACTGGAAAATCCCGCTCTACACTGCACGGATTAAATTAATTGCTAATTAGACGTTATATGTTTAGTACACTTGAAACAAGTATTGCACGTGCAGTATATGAAAAGCCACAAGATCGGGTAGTTTTTCGTCACAAATATGAATTCCGTAAGTCTGCATGAATTAAAAAGCCCAGCGTGCAATAGCAGCGCGCGAGTTAACTCCACGCATAAATTATAAAATATATACATTGAAAATTCCGACACTGCACTTGTGTTAATATGCCAAACAAAAAAAGAGAGAGAGAACATCACGAATTAAGCGTTTATTTTACAAAACTCTTGTATCTTCGAACTCAACGCACACGAGAGTCAGACGAAAAAAAAAAACCACTCTCTCCCATAGTCTCATCCTCGACTGAAATAACACAACGGTCCAAAGATATATGTATATTATTTGCTCCACTGCGGCGACAGTCCTAAATGTTTTCACCGAATTCAATAGAATAAAAAAAAAAAAAAATCGTTCGCGAGCTTTTCTACCTTCGATTTCTCCCCGATAGCTGCCACAAAAGAATAATACAGAGAAAAAAACAACGCCGGCTTTACCAAGTGCTGATTCTACGAGGGAGTGATAGGTATGTACGATCGATTGGCGTACAGGCACCGCGTGTATTATACCCACGTAATGCGAAGGCGAAGGAAAAAAAAAAAACGTCGATTTTCTTGTATGTAAGTTATAATGAGGGAATTGTCGGAGTTTTTCCTTTTACTGCTGATGGTTACCCTATAATATAGTGCTATGCTATATTGCTCGCACGTGGATATTCGACGAGTGGCCTAAAAATGTACATAATAACTGAGTGCCATGAAAATAAGGCACGAGGAGGTCTTGGGTTGATTTATTTTTTATCAACATTAAAAATTAAGGCATTCCGGGCTTTTAAATGTATCATGTATTTTTCGAGGTATATGTTGTTACTCAATAAAAACTTGTGCTTCATGTTTTTACCATTAAAATTTATGATTGTACACGTGCGCGTGTACCTGTTTGCATAACAATTGGTGTGCGAAAGAAAAACATTAAAATAATCCCCACTGATGTTACAGTCTTGGAACTTAATCAAAAGTGCTTAATAATTTTTATTTCTTGTAATAGAAGGGATAATGTGTCCACAAAGCTAATTAATGAATTATCAAACTATAGATATCCATAATTTTGTAATTTTTGATACCCCTGTATGTTTTTGTAGGCATAAAAAATTATGTTCGTTGGTGAATAAGCTTTCGATAAGTAAATGATTATTTTTCAGTTAACTACATACTTCACCGAATTTTTTTCGTCGATACAAAAAATAATCGCTTGGCGAGTTTCTAATCTACTTATTGCTACTCCGCTTTTATAAATAAAAGTTTTGGAAACACATTTTACTCGGTAAATTGATTTGTCCCCATCCACTATAAGTGTACAACGCGCTAATGCACTCACTCCGTACACTTAATGGAATAAAACAGCGACTGATGGACTAATACGTTTTATCATTAGTGTCAACGTCGAGAATTTTATAGAAAAAAATAAAAATAAAAAATAACATTTTCATTTGTTTCCATGAAGCAATTATTATATTGTTAAATTTATAACTGACATTCATGTACCAACTACACTCAAGTGCTTCGCTTGTCGCAATTATATAGAAACATTTAAATCCAAATCAATCTATTAACAATTTCTTCAAAAAGTGTAAGAAAGCGATTTTATGGATTTTAAATCCTGCTCAACGCAAATGTCTGTATCTATACGCTCTTACTTGATTTTTCCATCTTCTACAATTATACAATAAGGCACAATCCAATGTACAGTAAATAAAAAAAAAAAGAAAAAGTTAATCAACAGTTTTCACACAAACCTATACGGAATTTACCCAATTCGAGACCATAAAATTATCAACAACGCGGAGAGGGAAGCGAAAAGACACCAGCCAGTGTAATATGCAGCAAAGTGTGAAACAGGAAAAGGCACCGTCGGAGCCTTGCAATCATTTCCCAATATAATGATACACATCCTTCGAGGCTTGATTCATGTATACTATACAGATATGTAAGTAACGTGGCGTCGAGACTCTTCTTCTGTTGCTGTAATACGAGCGCGCTTTTTCCCAACAACTAATCCAAGTGTGGATAACAATTTTTTTTTCGATTCACTTTCTCGCTTCTTGTTCGTTTAATAACACCGCCCGACTCTCATGTGTGTATTTTATACATATCGTGCAGGCGAATAAAAGTTGTGCAATATACCAGAAAGTTTGCGCGTTTGCCCAATATATGATTCATGCATACATGTATTTTTAGCAGAAAAATCGATCTCTTTGATTTTTATTCCATCGCGACGGCATTAGAGTTGCAAAAGAACAAAAATCTACTTCGGTGAGCGATAAAATTGCATAGGTGTATATATTTTTGTCATGTAGGCATCTTGTGGTGAAAGACATTTTTTAAACTAGGTTACTTTGACATCGTATTTTGAGTTTTAGATGTGTATTGCTTCAGTGAAGACTATACCAAAGCGTTTGGGATTCTTCAATCGTCGTACTACCACATACCCCGGTACCACAAATTCGTGTGATAGTTTAGCCTCTTACAAATGGACAATGTCACAATTTTGCAATGCATCGAAGATCATTGGAGTACACCTCAATTTCCATGATTAAATCTTTGATCGTGGTATGTGATATACTCCAATTTGATGCGATGTATCAAAAAAGTCGATTTAATGTGACGTCAAACGGTATTTTTATACACTTCAGTGCAAATTTAATGACGAAGTGAAGTTTAAAATGAATTTATTTTTTTTGCCTCAATGGAAAACATTAATGAAAAATTTCGATAGTGCAGAAACGTCAGTGAACGAATATCATCTCAGCCCTAAAATAAAGTGGTGTGTATTCCCTATTTTTTACCGATCTTTTTGATACGTAATAACCTTTCCCAAGGACTAAAAGACATGGGTATTGCGATTTATTAATTTCATTTCTAAATAAATTTTAACATCCCTTATGATGCATCGTCACTTTTCAATGAATTAAATGTACCTACACACATAAACTTAGTTGCTCAACTTAATTCTATTAACACTTATTTGTTACATGGAGTTTGTACAAGTATTAACAACAAGAAGCTGCATACACAAACACTTGTAATAAATAAAAGCGTATATAAACGAATGATTAAACAGTATTGCCCGTCAATTTATTTACACTTGCTGTTATTGATAAATATTGTGTGTAGCTTAACAAAACACCTTGTTTTTTTTCAACACTACGACTGCTACTATTGGTTGTTATTGACTTTACGCCCCTTTCTTTCTTTTATTATTTACATGAACTAACTTTACGTAATTACGTGCAGATAGTTCGCTTTTTAACAATTTTTTTCTTTTATTTCTTTTTGCACAACTTCTCACCTCTTTTTAATCCCACTTTCTAGCCTCACTCATCAACTTTCTGTTTATACTTTTGTGTACATCTGTACGCATTATACACTTTTTTTGCTACCAAGTCTGTAGCTGATATCCTTTAAAAACAATTTTTTTTTTTTTTTTGATAGCTACAAGGTCCTACGAGGTCATCATTCTATGGTATTTTAATGTATTCCCTTCACTAGCCTGATCACTTCTAGCACCCGCACAGAGCCCGTAATTTTACTTTGGAAACGAAACAAAAAAAGCATTTTTTTTTAAATGCCCCACGTTCCCCGATTTCAGTCTAAATCCTGATCACCATCAGAGTGGATCCTTCCCACAAGTTCCGCGACCCACTTTCCTGCTCCTCTTTATAATATTCTTCTCTTCGTTTGGATGCGTATATATACAACCCACGCACAAGCTCACGACATGAGTCAACTGTCTTTCCGCTCAACAACTATACCATACACACACATATACATACAATGTCGTTCCATCGCGAATGAGGTGTATTAGTCATGGGCTGTCTATCGCTCGCGTTGCTTGTTTTTCGCTCGCGCGTATACTTATGATGCACGTATAGATAGTAAGTATAGCTTTATACTGCACTCGTTTCGATCGCCACAAAAACAACGATTGCTAACGAATGCTGTTGGAAACTCTCGGTCGGTGCGTTGTTTCAATGGCATTTGGTTTCGATGGGGATTTGTTTATTTTAGTTTGGTGCACCGCTTGCTAAATTTGAAGATAGTCGAGTAGTAGGTACTTGTATCGAGTGCTTTGGATGTTTTTAGAAAAAGGACATGCTAGTAGCGTTGATGAAAAACCATTGACCAGATAGAGGTGAAAATTAAATTGTAACTTTTGTCCACAAAGGAGCACGCGTAATAACATATTTGACGATGCAGTTATCGTGAATACATTTTACCGTGGGGAGAGAGCCAAGCGTTGGAAAAATTGATTTAACGATTACTTTCGAGCCGAGCTCGTACATTCATTTTACACCACGTGTAGTATGTAAACAACAAGGCAAATGTGGTGAAATAAATAAAGTGAAGCCAAAAAGTGCAGCGTTGGAGAGAAAAAAAAAGGAAGATAAATGGATTATCAGTTGTCTTTTGTCATGTTTCGACGTGAAACGTGCTAAAAAGAAAAAAAATTGCACAAGCTCCAAGTTACTATCGATTGACTTTTGTATTTTTAGCACAGGCAAAAAACATCATCTGCACCTTTTGTTAGCCCAGTGTTGGTAATATCTTCGTGGATAAACGTATAGTGATTTCTGAAAACACTTGGTAAGAATCATGGTAATTTTGGAGCAAACGAGTAGGTACATAGTGTGTGAAAACACCTCGAATTCTTCCAACAAAATACAGTAGAGCGAGTCATGCGAATCAGAACATTAATCGATAGCAAAGGCTAGCGCGTGTATACAACAAAGGTATAGAGAAACTCGTTCGCGAGAGTTTCCAAGCTGGAAATCGGCCTTGAATGAAGGTGTTTTTTTCCCCTCTTCTTTGGGAATTGGATCGAATAAGTCAGGATCGAGGTGACCCTCCATCGATTAATCGACCGTACATGCTTATGTGGTAACGGGTGAACGTTACATATTTTTTTTCTCCCCCGTTGTTGTGACAACGATCGTAGTTATACGGAGGAGGATGAGTCTCCGAGAAAAGCAATATTGCGCAAGTTTTGGAAACAAAGGGAGAGAGTTCACTCGTTAAGGATTTTTCAACTATTCTTTTCCTAGAAGCAAGGATCGAAACAATGAGTTTCAGCGACTAACTATAGATATTGAACATTTTTTTTTTCTCGATTGAATAAAGCGAAGTCAAAAAGAACTTTTTTCCAATCACGGGAGGATAAAGAGTGACTTTGACCAAGAGAACGTGAAATGGAACGTGTCCGAGTTGGTTCGAACAAACGGAAGGGACCCGAGGATAATCTAAATTAGTCTTTCATTGGGATTAGGATAAAAATATACTTAAGTGATAATGGTAGACATTATACATTTTGTGACAAATTCTAATAGTCATTTTTTTCGCGTCATCGATTGTCCAAAAATATGTGATGGGTTTTATACCGTTTTATACTGAAAGCAAGTTTATTCAGGAACAGTACTTTCATGGATTTTGTATCGATATTGAAGGCAGGTTGACAAATTGGCCCAAAAATGTGGCTATACGAGTGAACATCATTTGCTTGCAATTACACAAAACTTTTTCAGAGTTACATTGATACGAAAGATACCTAGCATCCTTTTCAACCAACTGCAACGTTTAAGTAATTACGTAGTATTACACAATATTGAGCAGAGCAAATAAATAATTTTAAATTCTATTCAATCTACGATCAATATTTGTGTACACCTTACACATACATCCTCCAATTTGCAGATCTGACCTACACTGCACTCATAAACACCAAATGACAATGCAATGCTTAGACCCTAACGTCAGACATTCCGATGGATCGTAAAAGCCGTAAAATGCACGGCTCCGGATCGCGAAAATGCATCTCTTTTATACAAGGTACATTGACATCGCGACCTACAAAACGGTGTTTCATATACGTATGCGCGCGCACACACACACAGTGCAGCTCTCAGCTTTCGCGTCGATTTTCAAAACAGCCCGATCCTTTTGAGTAGAAAAAAAAAAAAAAAAAAAAAAAAACATAACGATGACACAAACACACGTCGCTCCGTTGTATTGTCGAAATTTCGGCTTCCCCGCACGTCTGCGACATACGGAATAGATGGGATCGCGCATTTGTACTCGGGGTGTCCCACTTGCGAGGGAAGCAGCACGGCGGAAAAAAGCCATCCCGTTCTCTCCTTCTCGTCGCCGACACTACTGTCTGTCACATGTATTACAGTCTCTGTACACGAAACAAAAAGAAGAAAAAAGCGCTCGTCGCGTCCGCGATTTTAGCTCTCCTTTTTTTTTTTTTTTTTTTTTTTTTTTTTTTTTTTTTTTTTTTTTTTTTTTNTACGGAATAGATGGGATCGCGCATTTGTACTCGGGGTGTCCCACTTGCGAGGGAAGCAGCACGGCGGAAAAAAGCCATCCCGTTCTCTCCTTCTCGTCGCCGACACTACTGTCTGTCACATGTATTACAGTATCTGTACACGATACATAAAGATCAAAAAAGTGCTCGTCGCGTCGGCGATTTTAGTTCTCCTTTTTTTTTTTTTTTTTTTTTTTTGTCCGTCTTTTCTCTCTTTCAACAACCACGAGGTGGAGATGAGCTTCGTCACGTGGAACAAGATCGGACGGTCGATTAATCCTGCGCTTAATCGGCATAGGAAGAGAAAAAGAAGCCACGGAACGACGCCGCCGTCCGTCGCGCCACGGTTATATGTGTTGCGTGTACTTACGCGGACCAATCGATCGCGCTAATCTCACGTGTCACTGGTGTTGGTGCTCTGGAAAGCCACTCGTCCTCATCGCGGGTGAAAATTAATTTTTTGGTTTCAATAGCAAGAGTATAGATGTGCTTTTTTGCCTCCCTCCGAAAATCCACTCCCGGGAAGTTAATTGGATTTTTTTTTTTTTTTTAACAAACGGACGGGGTAGAGCCACCGAAGTAAATTAAAGCCACACTCGTATCAGCGAGGCGTAAATTTTCCGAGCTCACAGAAATTTTCCTTTAGGAAACGACGCGTGTGTATGTGTTTTTACGACTTTTCTTTACGCATCGCCTGCCTCTCCTCTTTTTCTTTCTTCCTCCGAGGTATTAAGGAAAACCGGGTGGAATAAGAAGCCCGAGAGAGAAGCTCGAAATGGACTGTCTCGTACTTTTTTTTTTTTTTTTTTTTTTTTTTGGTCTTTTATATATAAGCGCACGTGGAAAAGCAGAATCGAACGACCGAGGGCGAGACAAAAGCTATACCACGTCGGCTTTCGTTAATCAAAGACTTGGGAGATGTGCCGGCCGAGTTTGTTCTGTCACAGGATTAAGTATATATGTAGCTGTGCACTACACACACGTACAAGGTAGATTCGAGGGGACAAAGTGGAAAATGTAGGTGAAGTGTCGAGTATGATAAAAATTTTTATTTCTTTTTTTTTTTTTTTTTATAAAAAAAGGAAATTGACATTCGCGTTGTAGAGTTACGATTCGTACAAAAGATTATTTATTCATGTTGTCAGTAATTTTATGTCGTTGTTGTATCTATAATATTCAAGTTATACCTTGCGGACAATAAAATCCATACCGAAAAATACTACTGTAATATTTACCGTAAGTATCAACTTTTGCGTAAATATGGAAAGTAAAATTATCCCAATAAAAAAACATCCACTCAGATACTCTAATTTCCTCTGGTAAACCCTGCTTTATATAGCTGTATTCTACGTGTACAAATTCATTTCCAATCGATCTCATAATAGTCCTTTTTTTATGTCCCTCAACATTTAGCTATAGCAATTTCATACCAAAGGTGATCATAGATCTCAATATGCGATTCCACACGTTCATACTTTTACGCTTCTTTTTTTTTCCCACGCGCGGCTCTATCGTGAAATGTATCTCTGTACAGTCATCATTCCCATTAATTTTTCATTGTGACAACAGCGTTATGATTAATTGTACGTTTTTTACTTCGAAATTAAAAATTGATTGCCCACTACAACGGTACAAAGTAACACCATTCCGCGCTAGAGTCACGTTGTTGATAATCGATAGTACAATGTACACCGTCAAAAGTTTTATAACTTTACGCAAGTTTAAGGATTATCACTCAACCAAAACAACAAAGACACGTGCTTGAAAAATGTGTTACTCAGTTGTTTTTCAATGCATTCTTCGTTATTGACGCAACACCGCGTCGCATAACATTTGCATTTTATTTTTAACAAACAGCTCGCCTTAGTAACTGTAACACACAATGCACTAATATAAGAATTTCAACTCACTAAACGTACACGTAAGTAAACGTTTCACAAAGGAAAAAAAACAAAACAAACTACACCTCGTATTAAAATTTATGAACGCTATCTTGAAAATGAAAGAAAAAAAAAAGGGAAAAAACCATCGTCGACCTCAAAGATCGTGCACGTGTACACCGAGAGACTGTAAAGCCGTTTTTTATTCAAATACACCCCCCCCCTTTACGTGTGATCTCCGGAAAGCTATTTCTGGAAAATATAATTCGTAATGTATAATACGAGCTTGGGTACATCTCTTTTCCCCGCACGCTTCAATTATAATCCGCGGGAATGCTTTCTCATTACCCCACCACTGGTCATTACGCGATAATTTTCGCGCTCTGCGAGGATATAAATTTTATGGAATTACAGTCGACCGCGTGCGTTCAATTTTTCAATTCTCGGAATAAGCCCCGGTTATTGTTGGAACTGCGCACAATGGCGCATTAGTTGGATCGGAGATTCGAAAAACCTTGGGGGTTTTTTTTCTAAATGGAACGAAGAGCTTAGAGTTTTTTTTTTTTTTTTTT
>NW_019379814.1:67491-118118 GCF_000648655.2 Copidosoma floridanum
AAAAAAAAAAAAAAGAAAAAAAAAAGAAAAAGATCCACCTCCCTCGACTCTATTGGCCAAGAGCAGCTCGCCGTCCTTCCACCTTGATTGGCTAGCCGGCAGAGCGATTTTAAGCCACGTGTGTGCGCAGCCATACTGCGGCTGATGTACACAACCTACCTCACCTCCCCCTCGCACGTTTTTCTCTCTGCACACGCATATATATATATTATACACGACTACCCCACAAACGCGTTGGAATGCTTTTCTCTCTCTTTCATATTTTTTTTCTTTTTCTTTCCTTCATACGCGACCAGGTGGTGTCCCGAAGCGAAGATCCTTTTTCCTCCCGAAGAAACCCGCAGCGGCAGAGCAGAAGCGCACTTTGCATTCAACGAGCGAGCAATCGAGCCTTTAAGCCGTAAAAACCGGGAGAAATCTACCTGCACGCATCGATCGCCGGGGAGAGTAGAATGAGTGCAATATATAATAAGTTCCTCTCTCTGGCCATCCGAAGGAGAAGAACAGGAGAGAGAGAAAGCCGGGACGGCTGACGCCTAAGTTGCACGGAGCTGTACATATATATACCTTCCGTGGGATCCGTCGATGCTTGCAGTGCTCCGAGAGGGGGACGCTCGTTAAAGTTGAAGCAGGCAGATGGATGTGCATTATATACTTTTGAACGCGGTTTTTGGGAGGGGGTCTTGAAAATTTTCTCCTCTCCTCTTCGACTCTAGTTTTTTTTTTCGAAAGTTTTGGTGTACTGAGCTCGCGCGGATAAGGCAAATCTGGGTTTTTAGTGCGGCTTGTCTGCAAGCTGTATACCGCTATATATATACGAGGGGAATGTCTCCTCTTTCGATCACGTCAAACTTATCAAAGATGCGAGGTGTGCAAAAAAATTTGAGCCGTGGCAATCTAAATAGTAATGTTTTATGATTCAGCCTCATAATTATCTTCAATGTTTGATTATTACTTTCTTTAAATTTTACTCGAGCATCAGAGTATAAGTTGCCACTTGAGAGTAAAAAATATAGTTTTGTAACTTGAAAAGTAAACAAAAAAAGTTTTCTTACATCGCATCAAAAGTTAATCTCTGAAAGGTGTACGGATTCTGAGACAAAAAGCGTGATCCAACCATGGCCGTTTCTTAGCGGAGCATCCTTTTTTTACACTGGAAAGCAAAAACCGCAAAAGGCAATGGCTGACTCGACGGCCATTGTATTCCGCGTAATTCCAACACGCACTCCCTCCCATCCTCTACCAACAACATCCACGAATATGTTTCCTCAACAATATATTTTTCTTTCGATCGTTTGACCGTCCCTATACATGTATCACAGTCGGATACACCATATAGACGTAATCCTTTCTTATTTTTTATATTCATATTTTTTCTCATTCGCTTGCTTATATAGTTATCGACTCGGAGGTAGTTCTTGATTTTTCCTTTTAAGAAAGAACCACTGAAAATAGCTTGGTTTGCAAAAGAAAGTTTATTGTTTTATATACATATATCACAGCAATTAAGTGGTACAGAGATACGGCAGCGATTAAGAAAAAAAAAATAAAAGAAATTTTTACTGAGCTATATACATGGAACAACAGCCAGTTGATATGGTTCGAGATATATGTTTCAAAAAAATATTGTAAGTGAAGTGAAATCAGATGGTAAGTTTCGTTTTTACAAGGTGACTTTGTCTTTGACCTCCAGGACACAGATTTTATTGATGTGTATCTACCCCCGAATTAGATTGTTTCTGGTATTACAAAAGATCCATTAAAATTATCTCCGCCTTTGTAAATATTTGCTTCGAAAAGTTATTCTAGACGAGTTTTTACTCGCTTTGAGAGTTTAATAATAAATAGTTTTCAAATATTTCACGTATAAGGATCAAAGATATACTTATAGTACATAGTGACTCGCAGAAAAATACTTTAGTCACCTAACAAAATAAAACCACCACATTGATGCGAGTTCGTGTTCTCCATCTGCGATCGATTTACTTATCACGCGTTGTTGTAAAAATTATTGATGTTAACGATAAGATGTACTACATTAACTAAGTATGATTTTGTAACCAAAAAAATTGGTAATTATAATTCAATCGAAATCAATATGTTTGTGTGAAATACATTAGTATGAAATATTACGAAAATCGAATGCCTTTTTGTGCAAAAAAAATATTTTCCTCTGAAATTACACGAAAAAAACGGAGACCTTTCGGAATCCTCCTGAAATAATAATAGTAATTCAAATTTCTCAAAAGCCAAAAATTTTTTCCCCATGCTTGTCCTCGAGTTCGAGCAATGCAAGATTCAAAACGCATCGAGGGTATACATTAATAGTATACGCAATCGAAATCACCGATTCGGCACATTGCACTTTGACCTGGGCTGCGGCGAGAGGTTGCATTTTTTCCCGTGACTCAATTTCAAAAAAGAAAGACAAAAGAAAAAAAAAAAAAAAAGAAGCCGACTAAAAAATGAAAAAAAGAAAGAGAGGGGGGTAATGTCTGCTCCGACGAAGATGTGACGTCCTCAGAGTCTGTACGCATACGTGCGCTCACGAACTTTACTTGGTAGAAAAGTGGCTTTCTCACTCCCGAGTGTGTGTGGGTGCGTTAAGTTGAATAATGTAATTCCCAGCTTGAAATAGAATCCTCTCTCTTGGCATGTGCATATGTGTGTACGTGGAAACTTACTCGAAGCTCGTGGATGAACAACAACGCGAGCGAGGATAACAAAGTATAGAAAAGACGATTCTTCTCGACTCGGATAATTGCATTTTAAGTATTGATGCGGAGTTTGTAGCAGACGAGATGGTATGTACGAGTGAAGACGGAAATGCTCATTTGTATGGATGCGAGATGAGGAAAGCAAAGAAAAACTTTGTCACAACTGTACACTTCTAATGCATATATAACTCCACAAAAAAATAAAGTAACAATTTTTTTTTTCTTTTTTTATTATTTTTGTTGGGAGACGGCATTATGGGGATAAATTAGAAAGACATGTAAACACTTCGAGTAGTTTTTTTTAACAATTTTTTTTTTCTTTTCAAATTAGCAGTAATTTCATCAGTGTAATTTTCTCTTTCGAGCATTATCATTGTTTTTTCTTGTCATCTTATTGACTATTTTTTTTATCAATTATTTCGAACTCTTCTAGATATTTTAAATTNATTCGCGTTGTAGAGTTACGATTCGTACAAAAGATTATTTATTCATGTTGTCAGTAATTTTATGTCGTTGTTGTATCTATAATATTCAAGTTATACCTTGCGGACAATAAAATCCATACCGAAAAATACTACTGTAATATTTACCGTAAGTATCAACTTTTGCGTAAATATGGAAAGTAAAATTATCCCAATAAAAAAACATCCACTCAGATACTCTAATTTCCTCTGGTAAACCCTGCTTTATATAGCTGTATTCTACGTGTACAAATTCATTTCCAATCGATCTCATAATAGTCCTTTTTTTATGTCCCTCAACATTTAGCTATAGCAATTTCATACCAAAGGTGATCATAGATCTCAATATGCGATTCCACACGTTCATACTTTTACGCTTCTTTTTTTTTCCCACGCGCGGCTCTATCGTGAAATGTATCTCTGTACAGTCATCATTCCCATTAATTTTTCATTGTGACAACAGCGTTATGATTAATTGTACGTTTTTTACTTCGAAATTAAAAATTGATTGCCCACTACAACGGTACAAAGTAACACCATTCCGCGCTAGAGTCACGTTGTTGATAATCGATAGTACAATGTACACCGTCAAAAGTTTTATAACTTTACGCAAGTTTAAGGATTATCACTCAACCAAAACAACAAAGACACGTGCTTGAAAAATGTGTTACTCAGTTGTTTTTCAATGCATTCTTCGTTATTGACGCAACACCGCGTCGCATAACATTTGCATTTTATTTTTAACAAACAGCTCGCCTTAGTAACTGTAACACACAATGCACTAATATAAGAATTTCAACTCACTAAACGTACACGTAAGTAAACGTTTCACAAAGGAAAAAAAACAAAACAAACTACACCTCGTATTAAAATTTATGAACGCTATCTTGAAAATGAAAGAAAAAAAAAAGGGAAAAAACCATCGTCGACCTCAAAGATCGTGCACGTGTACACCGAGAGACTGTAAAGCCGTTTTTTATTCAAATACACCCCCCCCCTTTACGTGTGATCTCCGGAAAGCTATTTCTGGAAAATATAATTCGTAATGTATAATACGAGCTTGGGTACATCTCTTTTCCCCGCACGCTTCAATTATAATCCGCGGGAATGCTTTCTCATTACCCCACCACTGGTCATTACGCGATAATTTTCGCGCTCTGCGAGGATATAAATTTTATGGAATTACAGTCGACCGCGTGCGTTCAATTTTTCAATTCTCGGAATAAGCCCCGGTTATTGTTGGAACTGCGCACAATGGCGCATTAGTTGGATCGGAGATTCGAAAAACCTTGGGGGTTTTTTTTCTAAATGGAACGAAGAGCTTAGAGTTTTTTTTTTTTTTTTTAGGAGAACACCAACTCTACCTTGCACTTATCAATCTTTCATCAAAAAGAGATGCAGCTGTTGACTTGAAAAAAAAAAAAAAAAAAAATCGTTACTTACATGTGTGGCCCCAGAACTTTTCGTCATCTCAAATCTCTGTTCAATTTCAGCTCTCATCGCTATGGCACAATACAAGCTTAAAAAGACCAAATCAAGAAAATTTGATTGACATAGAAATATCAAATGTTGCATTGCTCAAAAAACAAAAAAATGTCTGAAATATATTCATGGATATTGACAAATCGTTATTAATATTACAACACCTTGGACGAAACAAATATTTTTGTCACCAATGCAGCGGACGTACGTAGACAAAAAAAAAAAAAAAAAAAAAAAAAAAAAAAAAAAAAAAAAAAAAAAAAAAAANCAGTATCAATCGTAAGAACCAATGTTACAGAGCTTTAAATCTCGGTGAAAACAAAAAGACAATACTCTCATATAATATATACGCGATTATCTTACGCAAGCCTTATAATTTGTCAGCAGATAAAAATTTTGTTTTTACTAATTTTGCTCAAAAAAATATGTATGTTTAAATTGTTTAATTGATTGGCTCATATAGTTATGAGTACAGAATCTAAAAAAAAAAAAAAAAGAAAAAGAAAAAAAGAAGAGAGATTTTACCTCGGATTTTACGTAGATAAATCATGCAACAACAATTCGCTTTCCCTCCCTCCCTTATGAACGTTAGTACACAACGACGCTACACAGTAAGTATATACCATACTTTCATTCTCCCCACTAAATAATTTACGTTCTCCGCAATGTTATTTGCTACAAAGAGGCTAAAGGCATTGTGATACTACGTACAAGCTCGAGCGCTCATTATGTACACATATATTTTTATTGTTGCGCAATTTAAATAACAATAATGCGCGGGTTTCCTATTTTTCTTTTGCTTGTCGATTATTGTATTCTCTTGTAAAATCTTATATTTTGCCTTTAATTGGATACCCACCTGTGCTGAGTTTTTTTATACCTTGTGCTGTGTTTTATTGCTGTTGTTTTTAATGCTTTGATTGAAAACCGGGAAGTTGACTAAAAAAAAAGTTATATAAATTTTAATAACCGTCAAGGAGGACCTCGTGAAAAGTAGAATTACAAACATTTTTCTACCATTTTTTCATGTTTCACTCGAGCATCAGAGTATAAGTTGCCACTTGAGAGTAAGCCTATATTTAAAACACACCCATTGTTGTTTCCAAAAATACCCGACTGAAAGTAGTGCACACAAATACAGAGCCTCTCAAAGACGATGTTTTAAAGAAAAATTATGTCGAAAAGCGTATTTTTGAAAAAAAAAACGCTCGACCAAACCCGCATTTTCCCGAGTCTGGGCGGAGACCCCTCATATATATTTGGCACCATCGGCGCGGTGCATCCCCCGAAGTTGAAAAGTTTTTCGTTCAAGTGGCCCATTCTCTGTATGGACGCTAAGAACAAGAGGAACGCATATATATGTATACAGAAGAAAAGCGAGACGGGACTCTCTCGGCGCGACCTGAAGATCGGATTACGCCTCTGCCTTCTCTACACACACCACCAACGGGTGATGGAGAAATACATCGCGTACACACGAACGAGGAGGATGAACCAGACTCTGAGGGGCGGAGGCAGCTCGAGATTAAGTACCACAGGCCATCTCTCTTTTTTTAAACTCCGTGCCGGTTGCTGGTTCTTCGTCGTCGCGTCGCTCTCTGTATAATCCTCAGCATCGCAGTGGAGCAAATATTTTCTCTCCGTGTGTGGGTACTATATAGCCTTTCTTAACTCGATATGTGACTTTTCTTTCCTCACGTAGGTATACGACGCGCCCTTCTGGCTGCTGTTGGTCCCGGCTTCCTGGTGTGTGACTCTTGGCCGCTCTTGGCACTCAAACTTCAAACGGCAGGCTTTCCTGGTATGAGTAGTATCGTCGAAGTGCACTTTTAATTCGGAGCAAAGGAGGCGAAGATCTTTCTGTCGAATTCTCTTATCGGTGTATGATTGTCTAGGAGAAAATAAATTGATGGAGATTGGAAGAAGGGTATGTTTGAAGATTATGGGGGATTTGTTTCTAAAATTGAAATGTAGTTATTCTTTAATAAAAGTTTCCATTAGAGCAATTTATTATGAGGGTTTTTCTGAAATAAAAATTGTCTCTACGATTTTTTGAGGATCTTATTTTAATCCAATGCTATGTACCGACACATAGACTTGATGTGCATCTTTTACTGGAATTTGTGGGAAATTCTTTGAAAAAATAACATTAAAAGAAGAAGAAGAAGAAGATCAGAATCAGCTTCAGTTGGCAAAAATGAATGTCCAACAAGTTGGTCCAGCGCAAAAAAATCTCTTTCTTTGTATTGAAATACAATCAAAAACATCATCGTTAGATTTAAAAAAAAAAAGAAATTCATTGGATGGTCAAGAAACGATGTTTAGGCTGGCTTATTTTGCAATAATAATTTAAATTTTTTCTAACTACCTTACAATATGTTTACTGCTAACCTATTATTTCACACCTGGAGGAGGCCATGTTTAATGTTGAACAATTTGTATATCACCGTAGGAAAGATTATGATTTTAGTAGTAGGTGCTACAGTGTTTTGATCGAGAAGGGGAGGATATAAGTAATCGAAATATAGTTCAATCTATTTTTAAAACCAAAGAAACTTTTATTGATTATATACATATAAAACGTATAAAACTGAACTCGAACGGTTTTATTACATTTTTGTAACACTCATGTGAGAGGTACAACTTGTTAAATAAAAAATTCCTTTGCACAGCTTTTCCCGAGGCTTTTCCTAAATTTCACAACTTACCGAAAAAGAAACATTTATTCCCAACTAAANAAAAATATTTTAGCAAAAAATAGAATAAAAAAAAATTTTTCTTCAAAGCGATTGATATGAGTAAAATAATTGTGCTTAGTCCAGTTATTTAGCACGCGTGCCAAAAAAATATAGATAGTACAGCACAGCGACTACCACTTAGCACCGGCACGCACGTCAGAAATCATCTCTCAAACGTAAAACGAACGCATCACGCTTTTGCGCTCAAGAGCAGTAGCGAAAGAAAATCACAAAAGATCATAAAAAACAATATTCGTCGGACGACGACGCATTTGCGAGGGGGAAAAAATACACGCACACTCGGCGAATTTATTATTCTTTGTACCTAAAAACTAAATACGGCGATTGTCGTTTTTATCCTTGAATGATGTTTCTCTGGAGAAAAAAAAAAAAAAAAAAACAACGGATTTCTCGACCGATTTTAAAACACGGACAGACAGGGCAGGTAGGCCGACGTAATATCTTCGGCAGAGCGAGAAGCAATTAAAAATCGAATAAGCGTGAAAATTACGCGATACGGACTCGCTTCGGGTAACGAGTTTTTCGTGCGTATGTGTATTAGTATGATATTAATCGATATTTATGTATACGTACAAGTGAAGTTCTCTCAATAACATGCACACCACGACATGGCTTTTTAATAATCATTAAAATAAATATTCAAAAAAGAAGAAATTTTTTTTCCGTATCTCTCCGTCTTTTTTGTTCTTTGTTTCTGTTTCCATGCGGCAATAATTAATATCAAAATGATATATCGAGCGATCGAAAGAACAATGAATTTCAAAGAAGAGATAGCTGCAATTTTCGGTAGATATATGTACGTATTATACATTTTTTTTATTAATACTGACGAAATAGAATAATAAGAGTCACGAGTACAGAGGCGGCGGAGGTTTTGTGGAAAATTTAGCTGAGTCAACAAATTGAAGCGGATTTCAAAAGCGGCGCGCGCGTTTAATTGTTGGTTTCGAAGTCGTGGAAATTCGCTCGACGACTATTTTTATTGCAAATTTACGTTTATGGATGCATTTTTTACAGAACCACATGACCTTTTTTTTCTTTTTAGAAAACAAACTTAGGAAACGGGCCCCTACAGTTTTAAACAATTAAGCGTTGATTTTTTTAATCAGCATTACAACAACATAACAAAATATATTTTTTTCACCATAACAAAATATTAGAATAACACACTTCAAGTGTTTTCGGTTTTATACGGTCTGTGTAAGTTTCAGTTGATTCGCTTCGCTGATTATGACGGAAAATTACTTCAAGTGTTTGTTTTTGATTCCAAACAATAGTCGTTTTCTATGAAATTCGAAATTACACAAAAAAAGTTGGCTTCATCGATTTCCAAGGGTATTCATTTTAGTACGTCTTTTCACGATGTATACATCGATGTATTATATAGAGAAATAATTAAAATTTATAAAAATATAACCGTTGGTAAGGTAGAAACTCTTGTCGATGTACTAATTATTTTGATTACTGTCTCGTCAATTAAAGTGTAATTAAATAATTTGATACTGAATTAAAAATCGCTTGAATACTCGATTATTTATCAATTAAGAAATTAATAATAGTCGTATTAACGAAAGATAGTAACAGGTAGACGAAAGCGATTCAACTTCAGTTACTTGATGGTTACTTAGCCGTTCCTATAACCTACAAGTCGAATTTCACTATGAAAAAAGGGATTATTTTTAATGTCAACATGTATTAATTTGCATTAATAATTAATGCTCATTCATGCATGTGATTTTATATTTTTCGTGAATTAACTTTCAATATGTGACTTAAATCAGTATCAATCGTAAGAACCAATGTTACAGAGCTTTAAATCTCATATTGGCAAAATTGTAAATTTTCACGGACGGCTTTCACAATATGATTAATTAACAAATTTCTAATTCGTCTTTGCAGAGCTGAAAGACGTACTTCCTTGAAAATCGAATCTCTTTTTTCAGGAAAAATAAAAATTGTTGATAAAGCCTTTATTGTACTACACGTGAATAGAAGTACTTACAGAGTGATTTATCTCGTTTATTTTTTTCCTACATTTTCTTTTTCCTTAACTTGTTGCTCTGTGCAATGAATTGTGTGCAGTGGAAAAAAAAAATGGATGGCAAAAATCGTTTGATCTTATCAAAATTGAACGATCAGCCTGCGGAAATTGCATTTTAGATAACAGAGCTACCTCGTACTCTCTTAAAAGTTAACTTCACTCCAAACCGTAAATTTTGAAATTTCACGTACACCCGTGCAAGCTGACCTAGTGGTAAATAATCCAGAAACGATACGCAGCAAAACGAACCCAAAGTGGGTCTTTTCATCTACAAGCACTTCTTGGCAACTTTTACAACAGAAAAACAAATGACTATCGACCACTTTTCTCTCTATTGATAACGAGTTTTCTTGAATTTTACATTTTTACGCAACTATAAATACGTGCACAGTACGTCTCGTGGAATTTTTATCACATTTGGCTCTTACTGCTCCTGCGCCATCGGGAATTTCCCCTTTTTGATAAACTTTCTCAACCATGAGAACAAAGACCATGTGCTTATTTTTATTATTATTTTTTTTCATTAATATTACGACGTTTCCAGGTACCTTTTTTTTTTAAATTCAGAGATAACTGTATGCTTTGCGGTTAATCAAACGTATTTAGTAAAAACACCCAACTTAAATTCTTTTTTTTTCGCATAATTATGACTGAAGTAATTTTACTGAAATCCCTGGGACGTAGCCTTTCAATTTCCATTTTAATTGTTTTTGTTCAAGAACGAGGTGGTACTTTGCTCGAAAGATAAAAGAAATCTTGGATTACTCCTCGCACACGCGCGAAAGAACAAACAATGTTCTGCATGTATTGTTTTCTGCTAGATTGCCTTATTTCAAGTCACGTCTACACCGATAACCTTTATATTTCATTAAGTTCTGAAAGTACGGACTAAATTAGCTGTGCTGATTATTCGACTATAAATAAATTAGTCGATTAAGTACACAAAAATCGTTTAGAAAAGTAATTTTCCCAAGTTAGCGCGTGATTTATGGAAAACCCACTTTGAAAATCAACTCGTTCGAAGTATATATTCATCGTAAAGTAAAATAAATTTTCGATTAAACTAAAAAAAAAAGGAGACCCACGCGACATGAGATCAGCGTGAAATTTCCTCTTGCGAATATTTTCCAACGCTTGAAGTAAACAATTAATGATCTGTTATTTAAAACCGCACGGGTGTATAGTTGTTAAGGGTAAACTCAAGCATTCCATTTTATGTAAACACACCACTGGTTTACCCCTTTGAATGACGATCGAGAAAACTTCTGACTTGGGAAGAAAAATATATTTGGTTTTGCAAGCAGTGTGCGAAAAAAATCCCAAAAAATTCTCTCTCGAGAATGATTTTTTTTCATCACGAGTCCCCATAAATATGTTGAAATATTTATTTTAACGCGTCTCTCTCTCTGGCCTAGTTTCACGCCAAATACCAAACGGTATCTCGTCAAAAACGCATAACCATCTTCGCGCGCGTGCATATATATTATACGTGTGCGTAAGGCGTTTAATAATAATCTGAGCGCGCACTTTTCATACAGACTCGAAAGGCGAAATAGTAGTTTTCCTACGAGTTTGAAAAGTCTTTGTTTGCGAACCGAGAGGTTTGCGGCCCGAGCCGAAGGCGAGGGACGTAACGAGGTTCGTAAAGGAGACTTTTCGAACGAGTTCCGGAAAACTGCTTTTTCGCCCGAGAAAGTACCAGCCTCCCAAAACCACCCGAGTGCGGAAAAATATATTACCGTCCCCTCGAGAGAGGCACACGCTCTCTCGGCCAAGATTCCATCGTTTCCAAGAACCAAACGATGTATTATACGCACTATAACGTTTCACAGCGAAAAATCGCTATTGAATAAAGAAAAATACACCTTTTGGCAGTTAAAAAAAAAAAAAAAAGGCTCGTCGTGCACTCGTAAAAATACGTTAACGACTCACATCCTCTCTCTCCATTTTTTTTTTGCTCCAAAAAATCTTACACTGATGGAAAAAACATCCCTTCCCGCATGACAGATGTAGATGTAAAAAAAGAGCGACCTCGCGCCCGCATAAATTTTACACTTCCATCAAATAAAAAGGCCAGCGCTCTAATTTTTCTCCTTCTTTTATTACACTCCACCGAGAGATTTTTACGCACAAGTAAGTATGCACGAAGATATATATATATATAAATGCAAATGATGTGTACGCGAGAGAGTGCGCGCTTCGCTGCAGAAGCTTTTCAAAGAGGAGAGCGCGTGAAAAATTTTCCACGCGCCGTCGTCTGGTTTAAATGCCAGATAAGAGCGAAAGAAAAAAAAAATATAAGAAGAGTCATCACGGCAAAATCACTCGAATCGAGTGCGTATATATATATATTTTTTTTTTCTTTTGTTATACATTATTTTTGCAGCCAAACAGTTATAGGCAAATGAGAATACACGTAAATGTGTAAAAATATAACGTGAGCTACATTGTCGAGAGAAAGTCCCAGCAGTTAAGGATCCAGTGCACGTCCGTGACATTAAATGGAACAAAAAAAGGAGAGGTGGAAAGGGGACCCTGCAGAAGCAATAAGGCCCATTCGGGAGTGTGCAGTAAAAGGGACGAGAAAAAAAAGGGAGCCCCGGTGCACTACACACCGCGTCAATCAATCAATCTTACCTCTCGCTCCTCTCAGCCGGGTTTCCCTCGGAGCTGATTCTCGTCGTCGTTCCCTTTTCCCCCTCGCCTTTCTCCTCTCGGCTAACGGCTGACGAGGAGGCGGAGGTCGGGCCTTAGGTACAAGGATCGTCGCCTCGGCGTTCTCGGGCCGCTCATGTTTTCACGCTCGCTACAGCTTCATCGTCATATATTGTTACTATACGCCCAGGGACCCCGGCACCGAGCTATGAGTGTTTTATACACAGCACCTCATCCAAGGGCCCTTCCCTGCAGCAACGTACAGTCGTTGTTATTGTTGTTCCAACTCCAGTTTTGCCTTTCTCTTCTGCACGTTTTGTACGTTGAGAGGTTGGCTTTGAATTTCGTTTAAATTTGTTTTTCTCGCGCACATTTATTTACCAAAAAACAAAAACCACTCGCGTACTGTTCGGAAGAGGAGGACGACGACGCGCCGTTCCTTGACTTTTTCCTCTACAAATTAGTTTTGGTGTAAAATTTCGAGGGAGGGGGGAGACCCGCAGCCAGACTGGACAGCAGTGGAGCATATAGGCAAGCTCGGCTGGGCTCCCGTCTCAGCGCGACACAGCCATTTTGTGCTGCGCCGCCACTCTCTCTTTCTCTCTCGCTACCGTGTGCTTCGACTCGGCAGCCTGATGTGTGAGGAGTCGTCGTCGTCGCCGCCGTCGGCGTAGCCCGAGCTGTCAACAACAACAATAACAATAACAGTCTACTGTCGTCTGCAGCGGTGGTTCCTCGTCGGCGACAGAACAGCTGGACCGCAACCACGACGACGACGACGACGACGACGACGACGACGACGTCAAAGAAGTTTTACAAGACGACAACAGCCTCCCGGAGACTCCCGGCACGCACATCATTCACCACAGCGCCGTCCGTTGCGCCACAAAGTCACTTTTTGTTTTTCTACCTTACAACTACGGGGGGGGGAGGGTGCCTAATGTTGCAAACGCCAAGTGTGCTGGATAATTTTTGATCGTCGTCTTCTGGACTTGCCTACGGTAGCAGCTGCTGTTTCCCGACAGGTTATCTAACCATCGGTGGGCCGTTGATTATTTTTGTTTTAAACACAACTTACAACACCAACAATTGCACAACACTCAACAATTTATATTATTATACGGTATAGGTTGTTAAAGTAAAGACCGCAGCCTCGGTTGGGGCAGCATATATTACTGTCGTGAGTCTCAAACACGCAAAATTTATGTTTAATATTTACAACAAGTAGAGCGCAGGGGGCACAAAAGGACCATACGAAAAAGAGCACACGTTCGTGTTAGGTCGCCCTCTCGCTTACCTAACAAGTAGGTATAGGATAGGGTTGTACATCACGCATATACACTCACACACACTCACTGAACGTCGTTGTCATTGTCAGGCCACCATCACGTAAAAGCCCCACACAGCACACTCGGGAGCACCGAACAGCAAGACACACTTTCTCTCACGTCGTTAAATAGAAACTACTGCGTCTATACGTTTTGTTGGTTGTTATTATACCTTTTAGTTTTTGGTATTGTACATAATTTAACGCACGTGGGCAAGTTCCGTTGTTCGTTAATTGTTACTTTTTTTTCCTCACGGTGCTTCGGTGCAGTACTACTCTAGGTACTCGACTCAACTCTTGTGTGCGGGCACTGCGGGCTTACACGCCCACCGCACGTTGTACTGAGACGACGACTGACGCGCTTCGTTCTGCGCGTGAACTAATACCGCAGGCGATCGCCGAGAGAGTCGTCGTACCCCCCACCACCACGTTTGAACTCTTTTTTTTCTATATTTAATGTACCTCTCTCTCTCTCTCTCTTTTGTCCTCCATCCATCCATGATCCATATCTATGAGTCGCTTGCGAAAACCACAGTCCGAGTGAATAATTGAAAATGCTTTGCAACAACTCGGCACATCTTAGCTTTATTTGCAGCTCATTGTGTATTTATATTCCATCAGATTTTTACACTGAACTTCTTCGTAAGAGTTCTCCCGTTGATTAAGTATTGTGTTTCAAGCGTTAACGAAAGAATTAATTGTCAAAACGTTTCTTCATCGGTTGTACATGATTGTGACGTTTGTATTTAGTATTTTTATGTAATTCACATTTAAAAAAATAAGTGTTTAAAATTGTTCAATCGATAATGCAACTTTGTATGATACCAACATGCGGTATTTTAGTCAGTTACCTACCGGTAATATGATATCATAAAGCGATACAGTTGTTACCTACCATCAAACGTACCATTAGTCGGTAAGAGGTCGTTGTGCTGATTTTTCCAAATGTATATATAAGCTGTAAACTAATAAATAAAATATTATACAATCAAAAAGATAATAAAATACATTAACTTATGAACTTACCTTTTGTTTTTTAATATTACATTTTATGGTTGTTTTTATTCGAGTTGATTATGTTTTTTGGCTTAGTAATTTTTTTCGTGTACTTACTTGTAAATGGAAAAAAATGAACAAGCCAAAGGCCAAAGGCGTACTTTTAACGTGGTATGGTCGTCATGAAAAATTGGAATATTTGGAGTGGATCATTTTTTAAAAGATCTGGAGTTTGTTTTTTTTACCGAGGATTTAATAATGTCGATTCGAATTTAATTTAATGGTCGATTGGAAATCGCTCGTATACCATTGAATCTTGACCGATCGCCAACATCCAGACCATGATAATACTGTTAATAAACGACCTCAAACTTTTCAAGGATTTGGAACAAAGTTTTCTACTCGAATGAAATCGTAACAAGTTGTTATATTGCCTTAAAAATAAAGGAAACTTATTCAAGTAAAATGAAACTGTAAAACATTAAAAACGAGTTCTACTTCACTGCTGATCGGCCGTTTCAATTGTTGTAAAAAACCGATCGATCGGTGAACCAATACCAATTGACGTATGAACCTATTTTGTTTAAAAAAAAATTAAATTTTTTAAAAAGGATAAAAAAGTCGCTTAGGAAGTTTCAAGTCAGTCGAAAACCAATTCATGTTTAATAAAAATATATTACTCTCACCGAATCGGATGAAGAAAATTATTTTTCGTCACACTCGCTTGTTTCGATAAGTCATCCATATACACACATCGATCTTATCAAAAAAAGGTAAAAGTACGAAATGAACTAATACCCGTCGTAAAAAAAATACAAATAAGTTATATACGTATCACACAAGCACCGGCCACATACCGGTCACGGACAATAGTTGGAAAGGTCAGCAATGCATACTCGCAAAGCGTAACACAAACCAAGTTTACATATAATATTTATATCATCACATCATAAAATACAGCCAAAGTGAAAGTCACACAACATATATACTTATAGCGCTAACGCAATACGTAAAAGTACGTTATGGTGACGTTCCAATACCCACGGTAACGATATAATTTTATATGCGTGATAACCGGTATCAAAACTGATGTCACGATACCCTAGTCGTGCCACCTTTTAGCATATCTCATTCCATGATGTACAAAAGTACACACCCATATACCTAAAAGTATCACAATATGTGTACCTACACAGAAGATCGGTATCGGAGGGAAGACCGGCTCTACGTATACATGCATAAGAGACACACACACACACCCGCGCGAGCTTGTGGAGATCGAGCAACATTTGACCGCGAGTGCGACTGATAATCCGAAGAAACAGAGAATTTGGGAGGGAGAGCACGTATCATACAACATTATGTTACCGATGTATATACATGCCTATATACAAGTTGCGCCCGTGGGGACGGGGATAGTGTGGCTGTTGCTGTGCGATAAACTTGTTCGACAGTTCAGACGAGGCCGGTTTCGCGATCGGACAGTGTGTGCTGCATAGCGAGCTTTTTCGAGGGGATACACCCATAAGTTAAGTGTTGAGGAAAATCGACTACACGGTAATTATATTTATCATTTTTTTTTTTTTTTCTTTTATAATAACTGTACTTATTGTGTCCCAGTTTGCAGTGAGGATAGAACTTTTTACTTATTTTTTATTTTTATTTTCATGGCGATTAGCATATGTATTTAACGGAGCACTTTGTTGTCTCGGCTGAACTGAATTATGATGCGCTCGATGTGTCACGAGGCGGATGGGTTTTGTAATGGAGGAGCCGACGGAGCTGGAAGCCGGTTTCTAGTTATCCCATTTTTTTTTCTTTAATATTTTTTTGAAGTCAACCGATATTGTTACGTCTTCAAGGTGCTATTGTTGTTGGTGGATGATTTTTTTTTTTTTTTTTTTATATTACGTAAATAATGTAGATTGAAATAACTAAAGCGATCCCTAAAATCACGCAACGTTTTAAAAAACAACGTAGTGGCATCAAGTTGTAATGACGTTATAAAAACGTTGTAAAAATGTTGATAATTTGCTTGAAACTGATAACTTTCATTGATATTGTGTATGGATAACAACAGCTCAAGGTAGAGGTTGAGCTGATTTACGATAATTTTCAGCAATAAGTATGTTTTTTTCAATTTTTTCTTTTTACAATCTACTTAGTTAGCCCAATTTCTCATTTTCAATATTTTTACAATGTTTGTGTAATATGATTACAAAATTTATTCAACAAAGTTTTAAAGTTGTAAGAATCACGTTTTTTCAAGATTCATAGAATGTGTGCTACTAGGATTGTGTAAACGATATAAGTACGTTTGAATAAACGAGTACACGATTTTATTACCGATTTTGATAAAAAATACTCAACACTTTCGATGATAAAAGATCAATTAAAACAAAACTAACGATTTCGTACATTACTTTCACATTTTTTTCGTAAGCATAATGTGCATCTTTGAACTTACGAAAACTCTCTTATATACTCTTATCGTGTTATCTCATCGTTTGTACATCACGTAATATAATCCCATGCAAAGAATTCTGAAGTGTGGAACTGAGCTTTTTTTCCACTCGTTTCGTAGATATTCGATAAAAATAGCTACACACTTATTTTAAAACATTCCACGTGCGTACATTTGATTCACGAGACTTTTTTTTGTATCCTTTCTCAAAAGATTCATACATCCACGCGTTGAAGCTTCTTTATGCGAGATTTTATTAGTTTGTTTAAAATTAATCAGACGACAGATATTGGTGATAAAAAAATATACAAAATATATTGCAGTAGCAATGTGACTAATTCAATTCAATGTCAATGAATTAAAGAGTGAAATCAATAAGTGAAATTAAATTGGTGACACGGTTAAATTACATTCTTATAATGAGCTCCAGTGCGACAAAACTATTATTCGAAAAGACATGGAGGAAAAAAAAACGCGAAACATGTCGACCCAGTTTTTTATTGATAAAAAAATGTATATACATATGGTTTCATTTATCAGAAAAATGGCCGTCAACTTGAACAGCGTCTTAATAAGCGACCCCGTCGACGATCAGTGCGCAAAATTACTGACCCGATACGAAATAGATGTCACGACAAAGTACAAGCTGTCAAAGGAGGAGCTCATCGAAGAGTTGCAGGTTTGGAGTCAAATTTTTTGTCAACTAAAAAAAAATGAAAATATTTCAAGTAAAAATCAATTTCCTTTCCTATATGTGCAGAAACACGATGGCCTGATCGTCCGATCGGAGACCAAAGTAACGGCCGACGTGATAGCCGCAGCCCCGAATCTCAAGATGATCGGACGCGCCGGCACCGGCGTCGACAACATCGACGTCCCAGCTGCCACGCGCCAAGGCATATTGGTCCTAAAGTAAGTACATTGCGATATTTTTCACTACATTACAAGCGCGTCATTTGACTCGAGCAGTATATGAGCTAAGCACGCGGACCCCCAAGAGAGCAAATTATCTCGTTTCTTTGATAAGCAAATTTTTATTTTCACACTCGTGATGTGTGTGTGTGTGGGTTACGCCTTATCTGCGATCTCCAAGAAACACTGTGTTGGTCTTACAAAATCACGAGCTTACTAAAAAGTTGCAATTCACAAGTTATCGCGTTGTAAACTCGACAAATGTGACGCTAGTTTTCAGCATGTCTAGCGCATTGGTCACGTGACAAAAAAATTCTGACCTACTAACAACAGAGCTAAGATACCGGTTTTTACAGATGAAACTGATAGCTGTTCATTAGTCTATCGCTAGTGTTAGATGTTGAAAATTGGAAGCCAGAGTCCATAAAAACGGATCACAAATCAATTAAAAACGTCCCCTCCGCCTTTTTTCAGCACACCAGGTGGTAACAGCACGAGCGCCTGCGAGTTGACGTGCGCGATGATAATGGCCCTGGCCCGAAATGTCGTACAAGCGGGCCAGTCGATGCGAGAGGGCCGCTGGGACCGTAAAGTCTACGCCGGCCGCGAACTCGAGGGCAAGTGCCTCGGGGTCCTCGGTTTCGGACGCATTGGTCGCGAAGTCGCCGCAAGGATGAAGGCCTTCGGTATGAAAGTCCTTGCTTACGACCCGCTGCTCACCCCAGGGCAATTCAGGGAACTTGGGGTCGACAATGCCAGCGTCGATGGCGTGCTCGAGCGGGCGGATTACATTACCGTACATACGCCGCTTATCAAGGAGACTAAAGGTAGGCAATATATTTTTTTTACCGATTTTACAACATTTAGACTTAATGACATACTAGTTGATTTCTCTAATCTACAATGACTTGGGGTCCATTTTTTACATTTTTCGCAGAATGGATAAAACTTAAGATTAGCAAAGCCAAAGATGTAGGTGATACATTTTTCTCTCTTTTTCCATTCTCGATGGACCTTCCTAAATTACAGCTTGATCCCGTTATCCTAAAAAATAAATGTTAACTATTTTTGTTTAGAAAGAACAAATATTAGTTTCTTTCGTTCAATAAGCGATGTGTCGCGATCAGCAAGACAAAAACCTGTAATCGTGTCTCAACTAAAAATCGATGTCGTTGACTCTGCTTTTTTTTTGCGCTTTTTAGATTTGCTGAACGGAAAGAACATGCTCAAGTGCAAGAAAGGCTTTTGCGTCGTGAACGTCGCTCGTGGTGGTATAATCAGTGAGTCCGGGCTTCTGAGCGTCCTCGAGAGCGGGCACTGCGGTGGCGCCGGCTTGGACGTCTTCACCGAGGAACCCCCGAAAAGCGCGACTCTGCTCAAACTCATCCAGCATCCGAAAGTCATTGCTACACCTCATCTTGGTAAGTTTTGCAGATATGGTTTTAATGTCCCTGAAATATTAAAAAAAAAAGTACGAATCATATGATGCTTTTTAAAGGTAAGTATATTGAAAATCGAAAAAGTATGTAAGTACCGTCTTGTTATACATTTTTACTGTTTCATATAATGCTAACTAAAGAGTCGATGTGTTTTTAAAATATGAAATATCTGCTGATTTTTCTGATTAAGAATCACTTTTAGACCAATTTTGAGTTAATCTCTGTTCAGTCTCTGCAGTCTCAATTTAGTCTCTGCAGGCAGGTTAAAAATTCAATGTTTACTCGTCTCCGTGATGATATCTGAAGGACTATATATGTGTACTTAAATTAATTAGCTTCAAATGTTTACCAACAAAGTGTAATGGTCTCGCTGAAGCTTCAAAGATATACCTCTCCTTATGTTAATTTTAGTCTGCATTCTGCACGCGCATGTCTGCAGTAGGCCGGGTATATGGGCTGGTAAACGTTAATGGGTATGATGCTATGAATCTGCTCTGTTTGCCTTGATATGATTCTGATCTTTTTAAGTGCGGAAAAAAATAAAAACAAGATTCCTCCCATAAGACCTGTGTTATTTTCCCTCTACATTAGTCATATATATACTGAGATCACGTGGTAGAGGCATAATGCCAATACTAGATAAGTAGAATATTTATACTTTTGGAAGTCGATTTTTCAGTAAAAGATAAACTTGCCGCAAACAGCATAAATAAAATTTAATTTTTATTATTCATCTCTAATATTAGTTGCGGCTGGTTTATAATTGATTAAATGGCACTACTATAAATAGTAATAACTATTTGGATCAGCGCCATCTAGCGTTGCGGATTTCTGAACTAAAAAGTGGCCCTAAACTTTTGACTCACAGCATTAGCGCTTGGAGTCATTTAGTCTATTATAAACCAGCCGCAACTCATTTGGTAGCTATAAAATAAAAAAATAACAATATATGTGTTTTTGGCGGCAAGTTAACAATCTATTTTCTACCAAAAAATCGACCTCTTATGTATTTATACTTTTGAAGATAAATTTTCAAACAAAAAATAGATTGTTAACTTGCCGCCAAAAACACATGTATTGTTATTTTTTTATTTTATAGCTACCAAATGAGTTGCGGCTGGTTTATAATAGACTAAATGGCTCTAAGGGCTAATGCTGTGAGTCAAAAGTTTAGGGCCACTTTTTAGTTTAGAAATCCGCAACGCTAGATGGCGCTGATCCAAATAGTTATTACTACATATACACTTACAGTAGAGCCATTTTATTAATAATAAACCAGCCGCAACTCATTTAATACTCACAAAATAAAAAGTTAACGTTGTTTGTGCTATTTGCGGCAAGTTTACAATTAATTTTTACCCGAAAATTGACCTCCAAAAGTATAAATATTATTTGCAGTTTTACATACTACGAGCGCTCTCTGGCGGAGAATCTTCTGAGATTGAGATCTGAGATGAGACTTCAGAGTTTTACTTTTTAACTCAAAATCATCAACGCGAGATGGCGCTGACTATAACAAAAAAAAATAAAAGAAATACCTGGCTCGCAAGCTCACAACGCAAACTTTCGAGGACAGTACACCGCACACATGCATAGATTGTTATTAATTTTTTCGTGTAGTGCAATTACTGCAGTATTTAATGAATAATATAATCTACTGAACCCGTGTCACAGTAAAGTATTACCGGATAATCACCTGTGCTTATCTACTCGTATTTCGTAGATTATAAATAAAAAATTGCAAATGTAGAAGTAAGCAAAACATAGACAATGTCGGTGATAACCTTAAACTCACTCCCATGTATTTTCAAGTGTATTAAATTATGCAATGAAAAATTCGTATAAAACTTAATCGTTGATTGCGTATATGGCAAGTAAATGTAATTACTAAAGTTCCTTGACGTGACAAAAATAGTTGGACATAAAAAATGAGTGACGAAGATGAGATGTCCGAGGAGGAGATGTTCATCATCCCTGATGAAATCGAGTTCAAACTCGGGAGTCCACTTATGGAAAATTACACCGACAAATCACGACAAACGTATCAAAAGAGGTACAATGATTTTATCAATTGGCAACAGACGAGCAACAACGTATCCTTTGACGAGGACACTCTGCTCACTTATTTTCATGAAATATCGGAAAACAAAAATTCAGCGTCGTTGTACGCCAAGTACTCGATGCTCAAGACTATGCTGAATGTCGAGAAAAACGTTGATATCGATAAATACGAAAGATTAAAGGCTTTTCTCAAAGAAAAACATGGAGGCTACAAGGCTAAGAAAGCTCAAGTCTTTTCGTTGAATGACGTCTCTAGATTTCTGACTGAAGCTCCTGATCACATCTATTTGGCCGAAAAGGTAAACAATTGTCTGTTTGTACATGCGATATTTCATGTAAGTACAGGCTCTCAAAGGCACGATTTATATTTGTAGGTTGCTTTAATCATAGGTGTAACTGGTGCCTGTCGAAGGGAAGAATTGCGTGCATTGAAAATAGAAAACTTGAGATTTGAAAATTCCATTCTCATTATCAGTATTCCAAATACGAGGACTCGAGTGGCTAGAACTTTTGTGATTGAGGGAGAATATTTTAACATAATAGACAAGTACGTGAAACTCAGGCCACCTTATGCACCTCCCAATCTGTTTCTGTATGTTAAGAATGATCAGTGTACTAATCAACCGATTGGTAAAAACAAAATGGGAACCATTCCCAAGGAAATAGCCACATGGCTCGGACTACCAAGTGCAGAAAAGTACAATGGTCACACGTATAGAAGCACTTCAAAGACTTTACTTTCAAACTTTGGAGCTAGCACTGCGGTGATTAAACGTAATGGAAGGTTGATGCCGGTTGTGGACAATTTTAGGAATAAAAGAATTAAGTACAATCAGTTCAATACTTATGAGGATAATCAAAGCAATTATGGCAATTCTTCTTACCTAGACAGAACACAGAGAGCTGAAGATCCTCTAGGCAACGGTACAGTTTGTAATTTGTCCTGCTTCAAAAGCATTACATTTCCCAACAGGAATATCTGGTTTTTGCTACCATTTAAAATTTCATTAAAAAAACAATGATTTAACTTGTTACACGTAATGTAGTTATTCAACACCAATTTTTATTTATTTTTAAATCTCTTTACTTATTAAATAGTTTTTTTAATTTATACAGATATATTATTAATTTATTTTGTTATCAGCTTGCAGATCCAGTAAATAATTCAGTCCTACCAACACATTATTGCTCCTTATCAACCACTAAACTTTCCACAAATTTACATGAAGAAGCAATACGTTTAATACAGTATTTGTTATGTAGTTCAAATCATGTCATGTAAAAAAATGTTTGCCTAGCAAAATTGCTGAATACTCTAACCACTATTATTCACTATAACCGACTTGTACAATTAGACTGTAATACTTGAACCCGTTTTTAATGTATTTATTTTTAATGATCAATCAATTGAAAATACAAATTTTATTTCAATTTCCAGGTGCAAGCACAGCAGAGGCACAGACGAGAGTTGCAGTTGAAATAGCGGAGCATTTTTTGACGCTGTCAGGTAGAACTGATGAATTTCCGATCACGGGAATTGTTAACGCACCATCCCTCGTCGCGGCGAACAATCCAACGAATGCTCCGTGGGTCGATCTAGCCCGGAAACTCGGCATAATTGCGAGCAAATTTATAGGATCCAAGAATCGAAACATAGTAGTGGACTACTGCGTTTGCGGCGGGGAGGACAAAAAGTACGTGAAAACCGCGCTTTTGCTTGGTCTGTTGACCGGTCGCGTGAAGGGTGAGCTGAATCTCATCAACGCTCAGAACCTCGCAGATGAGCTGAAGATCAAGGTGAATGAGCAGTCTTGGAGCGACTGCGAGAACGTCTTGTTCGTTAAAGCTGGAGGGCACGAAGTTAAAGGTGCGTTGACGATCATTCATTGTAAAAGTATGATTTACTACGAAGTTTTCAATTGTTTTCTATTTTCTAGGTTCCTTGGCATGTGACTCGAGTAAATTAATGTCTGTGGACAACACTCAGTTCAAGGACTACGTGTGCCTTCTCCAAGACAATATCTCGCTGTACAAGACGAAAACGCCGGAAGATTTGACTAAAATTGTATCGAGCCACATTAACAAATCGGTTACAATCAGCAGCGTAAGCGTTTCTGGCAATTGGGTCGTTATGCAGACCAACAATCCGGTTACTATTCCCATCGATGGCATCGAAAGTTATTGATGCACTCAGTCAGTCTTTTATCACCATCATGCAAGAGTTTTGTCCATAATATACTTATTAATGAAAATATGGTGTATTTATGATGCATGCATACAAAAAAATTATTTTGATGATTTATCTGAAGCTTGCACGAAATGCTAAATAGCTTTCAAGTACTGAACATTCCTGTGAAAAAAAAAATCATTTCATGTGAGTTGATGTTCAAGTTTAAATATTTCTACTATCTCGTGTTTTTGTTGTTTATAAATAAATAAATAAATATACATACATAGATACATACATAACTAGTGATAATATATTTTATATTTTTAATAATTAAAATATATTAAAGTAAAAGCAACTATAAAGTTTAAGCACAAAATTACATCGTTGTATATTTTTTCTTACCTGTTGAGCCAGTATTTACTTTCAAAAGTCCAGCTTGATATAAATAAAGTATTTAAAACTTTAGCTTTAACCATATAATATAAACCTGTAAAGATAGACTCTTACACAAAGAATGTTATTTTTTTATAGGACATACTATAGTTTGATAAGGTATATTTGTTAGTGTTAAAAGGATTTTTTTATCAAATTTACCATTTTTTGGTAGTAAGTACTCATTTTAATACGTTCACTTTTGCAATTGAAATGGATAACATGATTTTTATGTAAAAATAAACTGAAGAATGAAAAAATGTAAGAGATAGTCAATGAAATTCTGAAAGAGTTTCAATTGAGCTATGACAAATTGAAAACGTCTTATTCTTGGTTCCTGTATTAAAATTTATTAACGTAAGTATCCGAAACGTCAAAGGTAAAAATCAACTGTGTCCCTTTAAAAAAAAAAAAAAAAATCAAAGTCACGCGCGCGTTTTTTACAGATACGGCGAACGGCGAAGCAAAATCAAAACAAACTAACCTTACCTCCTGTGTGATTGTATGTGTTATTGCCAGAGATTAGTAGATAAGTAGATCTACAACTAATCTCTGTTATTGTATGGTTTGCCTGCAGTGGTGTTGCAAATACAAAATGTAAATTTCCTTGTCGGTCGCGAAAAATTAATCGTCACAATTGTTGCAACTTGTCGTTAAAATATATCCCAAAAGATGAGCGACGACGACGGATTCGAGGAGTACATCCTCCCCGAGCTCGTGCACAAAATAGAGAGCTCAACGCAGGAGGTACCTTCGATCAAATCCCAAGAATTGTACAAAAAACGATACAACGATTTTCTCAAGTGGCAGCAATTGAGCAATAATCAATCGTTCGAAGAAAACACTTTGCTCAGTTACTTCAAACACATGTCGGAGCGCACGAATTCGGCATCTTTGTGGGCAAAGTACTCGATGTTGAAGACAATGCTGAACATAAACAAAAACATTGACATTGACAAGTACAGCAACTTGAAGGCTTTTCTCAAAGAAAAACACAAGGGATACAAGGCCAAGAGAGCAGCAGTCTTTTCGTCCAGGGATTTGAATCGTTTTTTAACCACAGCTCCCGACAGTATTTTCATATCTGAAAAGGTAATGTCATTCAGTGGCTGTGATTTCAGTAGTTCAAATGTTAAATTGCCATCTTTTGCAGGTTGCTCTGATAATTGGTGTAACTGGTGCTTGTCGAAGGGAAGAACTGCGTGGATTGAAAATTGACAATTTGAGATTTGAAAATTCTCTTGTGATCGTTAGTATTCCCGGTTCGAACAATCGTGTTTCTAGGACTTTTGTGATAGAAGGCAAATACTTTGATATTATAGAAAAGTACGTGAGCCTGAGACCCCCATTCGCACCGCCGTGTCTTTTGCTGTGCACTCGCAATGGACAGAGTACCAACAATCCCATTGGTATAAACAAAATTGGAACCATGCCAAAGGAAATAGCCACTTGGCTGGGACTACCGAGTCCAGAACGGTATACCGGCCACACGTTTAGGAAAACGTCGAAAAATTTAATTGCCAATACCGGAGCAAGCATAACAACGTTCAAACGTCGAGGATTGCGGTCAGTTGCGGAACGTTTGATTGCCGAATCCGTAGGCAGTAACGAAACAAATCAAAACCAAATAGATTCCTTTACGGCGGATCAGAGCGACGATGGCGACGATTCTAGTCTAGATATCAAACCAATAGTGGATCCAAATTTAATACAATTGGGTAACGAGTTTCTTCTATCAATATTTTTTCTTTTGGAATGTATTTAGCTACTAAGGAGAATATTTTTTATTTAAAAGCCATTTTACTGTTATTTCATGACTAAGTAATTAGTCAAATCCCAAATACATTTATATGCTTCAAAACTGTTTTTACTCACTCTACTTAAAATCGAAAACCGCCTGTCCTATCGTGCTCTATTCATTTAAACAAGAATCGTAATCGCTTGGTACATCATTTATTAGAACAATGAGGAGGGTAAAAACCAATTGACATTTAAAAAAATCTAAGTTTTAATGACATCTGATATCAAAGCAAATTTATTTTTTGGCTTTGATGAATCGCATGAATTCCATAATGGTACATTTATTGACTATTTGTGTGTAAAATCGAGCTTTGTGCATTTATCGTGTACCAAGTACTTACATTAGGTTGCCATTAATTAAATTCTTTAAACTTCCAGTTGAGGAAGCAGTAGAGATGGAAACGACAACTGATGAGACCTATAAAAATGAGCCAGTTTTGCCGCTCTCGAACAATAATACTAAGGAACACTCGATTACAGAAACAATCAAGACAAATAATTTAAAAAATCCTCCATGGGTCGATCTAGCTCGGAGACTGGGAATAATTGCCAGTAAGTTCGTTGGCCCCAAGAACCAAAACATAACAATAAATTTTTGTGCCTGTGGAGGGGAGGACAAAAAGTACGCGAAAAACGCGCTTTTGCTTGGTCTGTTGACCGGTCGTGTAAAGGACGAACTGAATCTCGCTAATGTGCAAAAAGTTGCCGACAAATTAAGGCTAAAAGTCAACGAGCAGTCTTGGAACGATGTCCAGAGCGTCTTGTTCGTCAAAGCTGGAGGACATGAGATTAAAGGTGTGGTTTTATGATTATTTTACGGTATTAGTTGATTTATTTTAACAAAGACTTACAATTGTTTTTTGTTCCTTAGGCTCGTTGGCCTGCAGCGCGACCGTACTAATGTCTGTGGACAACACTCCGTTCAAGGACTACGTGTGCCTTCTCCAAGACAATATCTCGCTATACAAGACAAAAACACCGGAAGATTTGGCTAAAATCGTCACGGGTCACATTGTCAAGTCAGTTGCCATAAGCAATGTAAGCGTTTCGGGCAATTGGGTCGTTATGCAGACCAACAATCCGGTTACTATTCCCATCGATGGTATCGATAGTTTTTAAACGCTCGAGTTAGTCGCTTGTTGCTGTAAAATTTGTACCTATTAGAATAATTTTTTTTGCGTATTTTTTTTTTTTTTTAAAGAAAATTGCATACACCAACAACTAAGTATGACAGTATAACTTGTGTTTTTCCATAGAAATGTCGAAATACCGAACATTGACATGGAGAAATCATTCAGTTTGTGTAGATATAGAAGTTTAAACGTGTCCGTATTTTTATTATAAAAAATAAATGCCTATTTATAACTTTTATAAAAATATCCAAATATAATAAATCAAAGAATTTCGAAAATAGTTTAAACATAAAATCCTATGGGCATACGTTTTTTTCCCGTCCCACCTAATTGACATTTTCTATAAATTTCCTTCTTGGACGGATGGTCATTGCTCGCTCGGGCGTGGTATTTTAAAACTCTTTTTCATCCCTGCCAATCGCGAAGGGAACACAGTCCACTGAAGGCACAGAGTCACGTGTGCAGCCCAATTCTGCAAAGCCCATCAAGCGGAAATCCTTTGGGTTGGTGTTGGATCAATTTACTTCCTCAAAATATGACGGGCTTCCTCGAGCATCCGTCTCGATTCTGTACCGTCTGAAGATTCGTTATACTCTTCTGATGGTTGTACAGGTTGATTACCCTTAGACTTAGCACACTTATTTTATGGATTCCTAAGCATTTGTAAAAAAACAAAAAAAACAAAAATTGAAATAGTGTCCTTGTCCAAAAATGCGATAACCAGCCAAATCAGTGTAAAACGTGATTTCATTTGCTGAGATCGATCGTCATCAGATTACCGGTAACCAACTGCAACTACGGATGTATGGATAAAATCTCTTTGTAAACGTTCACCCGTGAATGTCTTCGCGATGTTAATCGAAGCGTGAAAATCAGCAAGGGCTTTGCGACGGATTTATTTACAAGTCATACCTCACCTCGACCCGCATGTACTTCCCGCCGCGCGCGATATCATTGTACACGAACAAATTGCATGGATAAGTTATACACTAACGAAAAAAATACGGTACCAATTCGTTGACAAGGTATATAGGTATGAAAGTCATGCATGATCTATGTAACGAACCAAGTGAGCCATACTGACGGTACCAAGCGTTGAAGAATCAAAGGTACTTTTTACTTATTTTTACATTTTGTAACTATATTTCGTCATTCTATGTAGGCACGATTTCTTCGCAATATTTTTACTAAACGAACAAACGTTGATTTACTCATTTTTTTTGGACTATCGCCCAGAAAGGGTGTGTGCATTAAAATAAATTAAACTACATAAAATTAAAAAGAAAGCCTAAAAGAAGCACTGATTTGTGTGCATCTGATTGGGCAATAAAATAAAACGAAATAAGAGAAGCAGCTGCTTGATAATAATGAAAAATCATCTACATGAGTTTTACTCGTCAGTTCAAATCTTGTTGGGTAAGCAAGGTAACTTCGTGGGGTGCTTTGCGTGCAGGGGCTCGATACATGATCGGTATCTTCCAGTCGAATCTTTCTTCTGCACCTGGACAAAGTCGGTCAGCTTTTTTATTCGAGAAATGACGGTTTGACGAGGCGTGGAGATCTCTGCTTGGCTGTGCAACGTCCAATTTTTAATTACTGATGATGAGCATATACTGTTTTGAAAATACAACGTGTGTGGCTCATTTTTTTTTTTTTCCAACAATGATCGTACCTCGCACGCATCACCACCAAGACACGTTTGGTATTTTTCGCGAAGCGCATAAATACAAAACATCAAGTGCTTTATCGCGTATGCGTATTATTATTATTATTGATTTCGTATGCGTGTCGGTGTTGCAAAAAAAAAAAAAAAAAAAAAAAGTATTGTATACACAGCAATTTTAATTTCAATCAGATATACATAATATGTCGTTCTTTTATTGATCACAGAATATAGCGTTGACTATTATTTTTTATACAAGGGTAGTGATGAACGTACTAATAGTTTTTACCCATATAAGTATATGTAGCAGGTAAGCAAGCTAATTAAGATTTAATATTCTACTCACGCGCATTAAAGTAAGATAAATTGTATACGAGGTTGCAATTGTCACAGTGACCTAGAAACCTTCTTTTTTTGCTCATCGAAAAATGCTCGTCTAGGGAAGATGTACGTGTTATTTGGTAGATTTTTTTAAACAAAAAAAAAAAAAAAAAAGGATTTTTTACCCAGTTGGACTTCCTGACATTTTCAAGATACTTGGACTATAATTTTCGTGATGGTTAGCAGTTAAAAAATTAAAACAATTTTATTTTTCTTATGGTTTTGAAACGGTACGACAATTATAAACAAATGAAGATCAAACAGTGATTTGGCCAAGTGAGCTATGCCATGATCAACCCTTATAGTTTTTTGTAATTTTAAACCCACACACACCCATTCACGTACCTCTAAACGTTCAAAAAATTTACCAAAGTGACAATCGTAATCAGTGAACAACTATAACGACAAGTGATAATTACCAATAATGAGAATTAATAAAGTACACATTTGAGACCGATAATATAATTTAATAATTGTTGTTACTAGTCATTATCACTTATTATTATTTTTATATTATTTTTATGAATAATAACTAATTATGACTTTTAACTTATAATATTTATTGTTCGTTATTAATTGAAATGAAATTTTCGAGTAATTTATAATCTTTTTTAGAAATCATAACCGTTTTTAAATAAAAATTATTTATGCTCAGGCATCCATAAAAAAACTAACGCCAGAAAAGACACACAAGTTCCATCGATTTACGTAAATTGTACATCTTTATCCTTCGTTTTCTGGTACAAATGACATTAAAATAACAAAAATAAACATTACCCTTATTATTCGCTTTGTTTACACCGCGTGACCTTACTCGTTCGATAAGTATGGTCTATCATGATATTTTAGTCCGTAAATTAAAACTGTATCAGCAACATCGTTCGAACAATTTCATCGGTGCACGTAAAAATAAAAATACGGCGTCACTTACGCTCGCAAAAATAAATAGGCAGCGTCGCTCCGTACTTTGTTCGCTCTCCATGTCATTTGAGCCTCAAAAATAAAAATGATCGTGTCAAAACACCCTCGCTACTCGTTAGGATTTACGTTTTTAACAATACTTGTCTGGCTTACCATTTATCACCCGAACCGTAGTGCTGAAGCTCAACTGGTCATGGAATCCGATCATTACAAGCACATTGTCGAACGCGTACGTTACATCTTTCGCATCAAGTGCATTGTATTTCTGTACACGGACGAAAGTGCCATGCATTCGCCTTGTAAGTTAAAAATCGATTATAGTTGTTACATCCCTTCAATAAATTATTGATCGTATATTGTAAGCTTTTCACAGAGCTGGACATTTTATGGAAATTCTGGTGTACTTTGCGAAGCTTCACGTTCGCACGTTCGCTTTTACCATCGAGTTTTTCAAAAACAAAGTAAGTTGATTTTTTAAGCGTTTTTTTAAATTTTTTAATTTTTTTTTTTATAGAAAAGGAAACGCGGTGATCGTTTTAGCAAATGACTAGATTTATAAGTGACGATAATCGATAGTGAAAATTAATTGAGTGCGGATTTGGGACTTGGAATAAAAATCAATAGCTGGTTTTATCGGGCACTATCACATATTATTACAATTTTTTTTTTTTTTTTTAATTTTATTCTTCAATGACATCTTGAAAGTTAAAAAAGCTGATAATAGCTGTCATGAATGATAACTCATTAAAATCTTAACTAACAATATTTATTATTTATTCGTTATTATAATTGAAATGAAATTTTGTCCTAATCGCAGATGATGAAAAAAAAAATCTTACAATAAATGTTATGAATTATAAATAATTTTAACGTATACCTTTTAATATTTATTACAGGCTCAATTTTGACCCTTACTAATTGTTATTATTATTTTTTATATTTATTAATATATTTATTAACTTACTTTTATAAATAATTAATAACAATTAAACGAACGAGATTATTTTCGCTTGGGTACAGGGACAAAAGATTTATCTGTTACAAATCATGTGTGCGTATTCATACAATAATGTTATATAGTAGTAATGTTAGTATGATACAAAATATAACAATACAATACGTCATAAAAATAATATATACGTATCACAATCGCACTTATGAGCTGTTGCGTATTTTACTTCTAGATAAAAAATGAGTATTTGACTATCCAAAAAACGTTGATTGTGCTCATTAACGATTCCGAAGAAATGCAACAATTTATGAAAGTAAGCATTTGTTTTTGTCCCACAGGTTAAAAAAAAAAAAAAAAAACCTTGCATACTTGTATACTATAGATTGACTCTGTAATCACTTATCGACGAAATAACTTTTGTCACTCACAGGAGACATTATACTCCTGGTTCTTGATGGACAACATACAGTGGATAATTTTTTTCGGCGAAGAAACAGACGTTGCAGCATTTTTCTCGACTATTTACGTGCCTCTGGATTGTCTGTTGGTCACGGTACAAAAAATTCGAGACAACAGCAGCAATAACAGTCTAGAGCTTCGTGAAGTTTACAATATCGCCAATGGCCGGGAATTAATAAATAATTATTTCGGAGCTTGGGACAAAGACAAAGGACTAACAATGAACCATTTGTCTTTCTACCGGCGAAGAAATGACCTCAAAGGACAAATAATTCGAGCTTCGTGGATCGAGGTTGTTTTTTTAATTTTAAAAAAGATAAAACTAAATTATCATATAGTTCGGTTATCGAATAATTTTTGTAATGGTGTATAAATGGTGGTGCTGGAAATTTACTATACGATGAAGAGTCCACCACTGGCCGAAATCCAAACAGATAGTTCTGGTAATATCACAGGCATCACAGGTATCTTCGGGACGGTGGTTTCCATTCTCGAGAAAAACATGAATTGCAGGTGAGCACTTCCACCCTGATCAATAAAATTTATTTAAATGAAGAAAAAAAAAGAAAGAAAAATTATTCATTTACAGCATCAGATTCCGCAAAACTGACTCCGCGGGTACTTTACAACCGAATGGCTCGTGGTCCGGGATGGTCGGTATGCTCGTCAGAGAAGAAATCGACCTCGCGGTTGCCAGTCTGGTCATGAGCTTGGACAGGATGGACGTGATCGCGTTCACCTCTCCGTTTTTTTTTACCAAGTAGGTTCCTATAATAGCAAACATATATTCAACAAGAACGCCATGCACAATCAACCAATGGCAAACCTACCGTATAAAATGTTTCAACGTTGAGTCCACGATGGAATCAGCCCTGAATCATCGCTTAATCAACCCTGAATCACCCAGGAGTCGTGAAATCCGTAGTGATTCGCCCTATTGAATCCTTATCATACCCACGTTGATTTCACAATAATCCATCCTCTAGCTGTATTTAAAATTAAAAAAAAAGAAATGTTTGATCACTTGTAACTAAATTCTGTGTATTAACGACAATGGAATGGAAAAAAAACGCGCGCAGGTACCGAATCTTCATAAAGAAGTCCTACGACACGGCCACAAACTGGACGGCCTACGTGAGTCCCTTTTCTTCTGGCATTTGGACGAGCCTCGCGGTCTTTTTGATCCTATTCACCGTATCAACTGTACTCGGTTGCAAGATACTGTCGCAACAACGGGAATTCACGGGACAAGAAGTCGAGTGCTTTTCCATCTCCCACTCGTTCCTCCACGCGTTTGGCGCACTGTGCGCCCAAGGTGATACCACCACCACGCTAACTCTCTCGTGGGTGCATGTAATTGTTTTTAAATTTTTTTATTTCAGGTCAAGAATTCACAAAAATCGACTCGGTGCGGTTAATCAATTGGATCACTCACTTGACCGGTGTGGTGATATTGGCGTCGTACTCGGCTTTTCTCATCAGCAACTTGACAGTCAACGATTACGTCGTGCCCTTCCGGACGATGAAGGGCATGCTGAAGGACAGATCGTACAAACTAGCGGTCGTGAAAAGTAGCGCGGACTACGAGTTCTTTCAGGTGACTAACGGATAATCGAACCAAAGACATTTACGATTGTACAACAATTATAATCCATTGTGTCTTTCGTCACGTATAGACGTCGTCGGATGCGGTTGTCAAAGGAATTTTCAAGCGGATTCTGATAGAGCAAAAATATTTGCCCCGAAGCATATTGGAGGGTCTCAGCAATTTGTGCTCGAAAAAGAAGTACGCCTTCATGACTTCGGATATAATGTTGACCCTGAAAAAGCAAAAAGTTCCGTGTCTGATTGAACCCCTGGATCCGATAATGCAGTCAACTTTGGCAATGGGTGTGCCGCGCGGGAGCCCATTTCTACGATTGATTAATTACAAGTATGCATGGCATTGTATGATATTTTTACACCTTATTACAATAATACAGTGGGTTTTGTCCATGCACATTTATGGATTTTACAATGAAATATAACGAGTTTTTTTAAATGTACGTATAATATATTTGGAGTCTGTTAATCCATGTGAAGTCCTCGTAGAGTCTTGACGGTTTTGCATAAATTATTTTGCACAAGTTTTTCATAATGGAGTCCCGGCAAAATCAGAGGTTGTAACTTGTATCACACCATTAAACAATCTTTATAAATCTACATGGAACTCAATTGATTTATTAGTATAATATGTTACATTATCATGTGTTTCGTGATTGGATTTTACATTTAAAAAATTATTTGTACCGTTTTATTGTTAAGATATTGCGTGAATTTTGCTAGAAAATAAGTGCAATAAGCACGCGAAGATGTTATCACGATTCTACGAAAATTTCATAAAAATTCTGTGTATTTTCTAAAAGTAACTAGATATATTTAAATGTAAAATCCATGTAGATTTCCAGGTGGAATCAATTGGATTTTTATAAACAAGTCCATTATTTAGTGTTTTTGCTCATTTTTCATACATTATATATTTGTAAATAGCATTGCGTTGATAAAAGACAGCGGTATACTTCAAAGAGCTATTTCTAATGAATCGTTTTTGCATCCAACTGAGGTCAGTCTTTTCGAGCATATTAACATTACAATAATAAAATTAATACGCAGTTCTTTGTTATTTGTAGGCGAAGAATTTCGTGAGTCCTGTTGATATTTTTGACGTTTTGCCTCTTCTGTTGATTATCATCGTAGGATGGGTGAATGGACTTTTGCTGCATTCCTTGGAAAAAATGAGAATTTTGTAACGATTATTCAAAGTACTCTTGTGAATAAAAAGCTTCAAGTAATATTACATCAGATTTTTTTTTTTTTTCATTGAACGCAACATTTTTGGGTGATGAATCTTTATTTTTTTGTTGTAATTATAAAAAATTTACAAAATTTCATAGTAATTATTTATTTAAAAATTCATCATAGCCAAGACAATATTTCAAATCATGGTTAAACACTATAGCATACGTTTGTAAGTTCAATTTTGGTAGTAAAGTGAGTATTGTAATTAAATAATATATTTCTAGGACATTTTTTTAACAAGACGATTGTAAACAGCTTTTTCTATTAAGCCTATTTATCAACCATTATGTTCTACCATTATATTCTACACAAATATTTGTGATACCTTTGTACCGGGATTTTACTGTCAAATTCAACGGCAAAATGTACTTCACAGAAGTGTCTGATTGATCAAAAAAATTTGTTTAAATTTATACGAATATACTCATACTTTTTACTCAGTAAATGTGGCAGTCGTTCCATGGATAAACAAATTTATATTTTTGTATTTTAGCTACTTCTTATTATATTGGAATTCTTTTGTGGGTTTAAATAAAAAAAAAAAAGTATACATTCAATTAGAAATTAGAAAATTACTACAATTTCGAGAAGATTCAACGATTTTTATCTCATATAATGGCATCATTGATATCTGTGAAAAATGGACACATCCACGAATAAATAAAAGTCCAGAACTAAAAAGTACGCCGCATATAATATATTTATATGTATAAAAAAAGAAAAAAAAGAAAAAAAACACAAGCAATGAAGGCAGTTCCTTTATTCCTTTACTATTTTTCTTCCCCTTGATTTTTGTTTGGAACATTATATTACTGTCTGCCTGTTGACATTTGTTTGACTTTTACATATAACGGATTAAAAAAAAAAAAGTCCCCCCGCTGGATGTTTGGAGTTTTTTTACCGTCTAACGTGGAAGGGTAAGAACAAATACTGTGATTATGGTCGCGTATAATTACGTGGTTTAAGCACGTACAACGGGTGACATTGAATGTATGAGAAGGACATAAATATATGAATAAAAGGGGTCCAAGTGCTCGTGTAATAGGAAACCGCAGAAGCTAATTGCAGCGCGTGCCTTTTCATTTCCGCATTTTCGGGGTGTGGTGCATGCACTCGTATGTGTGCGAGTTTGTGAAATCGTTTTGAGGGCTAGTTGTCATTGATTGCGGTTATTTTTTATTTTTTTATTTATTTTTTTTTATTATATGTAGTTGCGTTGCTGTATTTAAAATTAAAAAAAAAGAAATGTTTGATCACTTGTAACTAAATTCTGTGTATTAACGACAATGGAATGGAAAAAAAACGCGCGCAGGTACCGAATCTTCATAAAGAAGTCCTACGACACGGCCACAAACTGGACGGCCTACGTGAGTCCCTTTTCTTCTGGCATTTGGACGAGCCTCGCGGTCTTTTTGATCCTATTCACCGTATCAACTGTACTCGGTTGCAAGATACTGTCGCAACAACGGGAATTCACGGGACAAGAAGTCGAGTGCTTTTCCATCTCCCACTCGTTCCTCCACGCGTTTGGCGCACTGTGCGCCCAAGGTGATACCACCACCACGCTAACTCTCTCGTGGGTGCATGTAATTGTTTTTAAATTTTTTTATTTCAGGTCAAGAATTCACAAAAATCGACTCGGTGCGGTTAATCAATTGGATCACTCACTTGACCGGTGTGGTGATATTGGCGTCGTACTCGGCTTTTCTCATCAGCAACTTGACAGTCAACGATTACGTCGTGCCCTTCCGGACGATGAAGGGCATGCTGAAGGACAGATCGTACAAACTAGCGGTCGTGAAAAGTAGCGCGGACTACGAGTTCTTTCAGGTGACTAACGGATAATCGAACCAAAGACATTTACGATTGTACAACAATTATAATCCATTGTGTCTTTCGTCACGTATAGACGTCGTCGGATGCGGTTGTCAAAGGAATTTTCAAGCGGATTCTGATAGAGCAAAAATATTTGCCCCGAAGCATATTGGAGGGTCTCAGCAATTTGTGCTCGAAAAAGAAGTACGCCTTCATGACTTCGGATATAATGTTGACCCTGAAAAAGCAAAAAGTTCCGTGTCTGATTGAACCCCTGGATCCGATAATGCAGTCAACTTTGGCAATGGGTGTGCCGCGCGGGAGCCCATTTCTACGATTGATTAATTACAAGTATGCATGGCATTGTATGATATTTTTACACCTTATTACAATAATACAGTGGGTTTTGTCCATGCACATTTATGGATTTTACAATGAAATATAACGAGTTTTTTTAAATGTACGTATAATATATTTGNAATACAATGAACATTTTCGAGATAAAGAGGTTTCTTAACGATTCGCTGCCGCTATTTGCCTCATAAGCCTCCAATTCCGGCGTAAAAAAAATAACCGAAGGAAATATTGTCCACGAATTCGTGGGTAATATTGTAAGCAAAAAAGAGATGCACCGCACACCCGAGCTGTACATGGAGAAAATCAGTATAGGAATGGTTCTCTCATGTTATCATAACAAAATTTGCGAAGATATGGGAGACGAGGCAAAACGTCATACTACCGGTATAACATATACATCTAAGATATTCGACAAAAGCGAGTGACTTTGACACGATTTCTAATAACAATTATTCTATTGATCTTCCATGTCTCTAATCTGGGTGTAAGAGTGTAGGAGAAAAATGTTTGATTTTGAAGTGAAAGAAGATCATTTTAGTAAATGTACAATCTAAATTTTTCATCGAAAGAAATACTGTTGGATCGATAAGAAAATAGTAGACTGTCATCGTATCGTTGCCGTACGAAATCTACGTATTGTACAAAAGCGAAATATCCATAAGTGAAATTTTTCAAAAAGCGATTTATTAAAAAAAAAAACAAAACGAAACGTCGCTAACCGAAAATCGCTCTTTTTTTAACACTCTGGGGTGCAAAATATTGTATCATAATCAATAATAAATATTTAAACGTTTTCTTAATCAATTTAACGAAAAATCGGTAGCATCTACTTATACATATTTTTTTTTCTTCATCCGTTCTGTGAATTTTTTCGTTCTAACGAACAAACATACGCTTCCATCGCGACCTCCGTCCACCGACAATTTGATAAATTTTTTCGTAATCCCGACACGGTCTCTAAACTTATTGACAGGAACCTCTACGAAACTACCTTGTTTTCTTCTGATTTTTTTAACCCATTGTATCTAAAAGTGCGTAAGATAATTGGCCAAAAAACCTTATTCGCTTTGTTTACAGTTTTGATTTTGATTTTTCAATTACATCGTGAAAGTAAGGGAGACAAAAAAAACATTTAATTTTACCCATCTCTACTTGTTTCGCAATACGTATACACTTTTTGGCACGATAAACAAGATAGTCCCTGCTTATCGAACATTAACTACTTTCAATAACTTTTTTTAAAAATAAATATCGGGTATTAAAAAGAAAGAAGAAAAGAAAATCGTTACGGAAAAGTCCACCAGCCAAGGGCCAAAACGCACGTTCCACAATGAGTGACAGGTAGGTATAAATTAGGGGTACCTATATAGAAAAGCCCGGAACAGCGGAAGACACGAAGGGCTCCACAGGGACCTATAACATCCATCCGGCTTACGCTCGTCGTCACCGCGCAGACCGTCCGAACGAGAGATAAGGGCAATATAGGGGATACGAGGAATTTCCCGCAAGCAAAAACCATTGTCTTCGCTCTCCCATATATATGGACAACGTCATATTATATACCTACTCCATCAATTTTTTCTTCTCCTTTCTTCTTCACTTTTACTCGTATACTTACATACACGCGCCGGCCGAACATCACGAGCGCCGTACAGCTGACTCGGCGACTAATTGTTAATTAAACCGAGCGCTCGGATCTATACACGCTCGTGCGATCAATTCGCTCTCGTCGGCTCCGCAGAGCACTTTGACACGCGCGACTGTGTACACGGCTCGGGTCTTTGGGGAGAAATTTTGCATACCCGAATTCGTTCTCGGGACATCGGTATTGTGTCTCTGGACTCGTAGGCGGTAGATCGCTGCTCCTGGACCCGGTTTGCGAGATGGGACTCTTTCGGGTCGTTGGGGCCGTTTTGGTCCTCATGGTGATTTCAACCGACGGTGAGTGTCGAAGCTTACAATTTTTTACATATTTATACATTTTATTTTTATTTTTTAATTACAACTTTCAACAGCGAATACAAAAAATACTTTTGCTTGCCACGTTCGCGGGATGGCGAGTAATGTTTTTCTTTTCTTTTTTTGCCGTGCGCAGGTGTGTCGTGTAGTTTTGCGCAAGAATTTGTTTTAAAAAAACACGGACATATAGTTACCGCGCGCGCATAAGAATTTTTCAAATATTTCCGTTACGCGATTATTCGGAATTTAAACATTTACGTGACATATTCGTTTGGTCGCCACAACGATGATTTGATTACTCATTGATGTGCTTTTGATGGCTCTGTTAGCGGATCGATGATTGTGACGGTTATCAATTGAATTTTTAGACACTCCGCGATCTATGCTGTGAAATTTACTTTATTTTTTTATCCACTAATTATTAATTCATATTAATTTTAAAAATCTCGTAAAAAATTGTCTGATAATTGTCACTCAAACGGAAGATTAAATTTTGTTATTTATGTGCGAGATTCACTAATCAGCACATCATTAAACTTTCTACTCCAAGTTTTTAATCGGAAACGTCGACTAGAAAAAAGTAAAGAAAAATATGTGCGATATAGAAAAAAGTGATGAGATTGGAGTAGATAACAAAAATTTCATAGAAAAGAATTATTAAACACCTAGCAAGTAATTATTTTACGAACCAATTACAAGTATACTGTTAAGGTTGACTGTACCTAAACGCGTATCACAAAATCTTTTACCGAAATTGCTCATAAAAAAAATATATTTCCATGAAATTTTGGTTTTACAGAAGTCGTCGAAGCCCTCACCATTCGAGGATCGTCCAAACAATTCGAGGATCCAGACGTCGATATGAACTTAACACTTTTTATGCTGCCTCCATCCATGAGTAGCGAAAACATTGAAAAAGAAAATCAAACCCTACCTGAAGTGGGGGACGCAAATAACACTGAAAGTGATGTCACCGAAGGTAACGATTTGACAACCCCAGAGACAGCCGTTTTGCTGGATTTTAAAAACGCCTCGACGACCATCAGTCCGACCGACATAGTCGAATCCTCATCGCAACGAATTGTCATTTCGGAGGAAAAAATGGAGAACGAAACCAGCGATGACACCAATTTACCTTTAGCTGGCGAAGCTACGAATCCGCCAGAGCTTTTGTACAATACAACAGAGCTTACTGCCGACGTTGACTCTGTCGGTAAGTTAGACATTGCAGGAGGAATAAACGACACCCTCCCGAATTCCGACAATTCCACGTTACCAGATCCATCGAGTGATGCTGTTACCGATATCATCGATACTATCGACAATTCATCGATAACGGAAAAAAATTTAACGGACAATTCAGTTGACATCAACTCGGTCACCTCAACCGAAAGTAGCGAAACAACTACGACGTTCAATTCAGAGCCAACAGAGCTGGAATCAGACGACAACCCGCAAACCGAAGTTCCAACCGGATTGACGAACTCGTCGGTTGAAATGCCGATAAATCAACCCACGGTTGTAAGCACTAACGCATCAGTCAGACACAATTTCAAGTATCTCGTGTCAAAGGACGCGAATGTTTTTTGCATCTTGGCTTCCATGAACGTGTCGTTTAGGGTTCCCTATCGCACTGTAGACAATAAGGTACGTTTTTTGATCGGTAACCCGGTAAGTTCAGTATATATTTGTTTGATGATATTTTGATTTTTTTTTTGTTTTTTGTTTTTTAGATCGTTACGAAGGAAATTCAAATACCAATGAGTAACGTGACTGTGAGCGGCGATTGCGGATTCAATGGTACGTCGGCCTCGATGACTTTAGCGTGGAAGGGTTCGCAGAACAGCAGCGATAACAGTAGCATCACGTTTCAGATAACGCACGATCACAAAGTTTTTTACGTTGAGCGTGTGTACGTTACGATATTCTTGGACGAGGACAATTTTCCAAATAGCACAGGTGAGTTGTTTTTTGGGTTTTCTGTACTTTTCGTTGTTGCTGCATCGTATACCTTCATCTAAAACTAATGAGTTTCATTGTTGTTTTATACGTTAAGCTTTTGATATTAGGTTTTAAACATTTTTACAGTCGGTTTTTTTTTAAATTTGGGTCAACTCATAATCTGCAGTGCTTCGTTTCTTGGCTTCACTTTATTTTACTTTTGTGTATAACAATACTCCCGTGAATACATTTATCATCACGTTCCGTCGCGAGTACATAATAAAATTTTTTTAAAAACAATCTTTGAAAATGCTAGACAAGTTGGTTTCGACTAGGATACTTAGATTTCCTTAATTCTAAGAATGGTTTTTAAATCTAGGTACGTGAAAAATGTCTAATTAACAGTTTATTTATTTATTTTTTTTTTTTTTCATCCAATACAAACAAAAAAAAAAAAAAAAAATTATTAAAAAACGGGGTACAAATTTGGGATAATCTTTGTGGAGTGATATTCTTGTATACATAATATATATATATATATATACCTATCAAGGTACAGTGAAAAAACAATGCTAATGATACTTTTATATATTACAGACATAGTAATAACAGGAAATAAAACGAAAAATCATTCGATTAAATTGTTTTCTGCGTCGATGAACAGTGGTATTTACACGTGTAATTCTCTGGTAAAAATTTCCTGCGGCGATATCGACGTGTTGATGAACAATGTAAGTCTCATTGCTTACAACGACAAACAAGATGTTTTCACGCACAGAAAAGGTGAGAAAACTTGGTGCTGTTTAGAATGAAAAAAAAAAAAAAAAAAAACTTCATACACATGAATTTTAATTTTTCAGCCAATTTTTGAAAATAACCTTATGATAAAAATGTATCATTATTTTTCAGAGGAACAATGTACTAACACAACGATGTTGGCAGACATGTGGATCTCCATTATTATAATGGGCATAATAGTTTGTATGATCGTGTCGACAATGATGATCTGCTACAGACTCCGAAAGAGAAAAAACCACCCCAGATCAGAACTGCCCGATTGAAACATGTCGATTTGAGAGTATTTGCCGGCAAAGTGACTTGTGTGCGTCACCATTTTTGTCCGTCAATCATTCAGATAGTATTGGACAAAAAACAATTTGCATATTTTTGTTTCGATAGTTAAATGCTGTGTTAATATGACGAGTGTATTATTGTGTTGAAGGAAAACATGCATTGTTATACCTTTTGCATTTTATTTTCTCATTAGGTTTTAAAATTTTTTAAAAATTATTCATTACATTCGTGAATATTTGTGTCGGGAAAAGACTGAGGTTTAGTTAGGAATGATAAAAAATAAAACTTGGGAAAATATGTTTATTTAAGCATATTTCATGTGCATTGCTTTATGAACAAATTGATTTTGACTGTACCATAAATGTATGCCTTATGCAATTAACATATTGTACATGTAAAATAACATGGCATTGTTGTCTATATTGATTAATCAAGACGAGAACTAAAAATTATTTTAATTCATTTTTTTTTTAACATCGTGAAGTCATCGTGTACAACGAAGTTGTTAATAAATATACAATTCATAACAAATAATTTAAAAAAAGCTGTGATTTATTTGTTCGTTTTTTTTACCTAAGAATAAAAGTACATGTGCAGTCGTTACAGTAAACTGTTCTATCGAGGTCTGTTTTCTCAACAGTGGTGTTTTAGAATTTTACATAATAACCAATATTTATCTATTTCAACCTTTGATTTTCAAATATTACAAATATAACGTGTCCTGTATTTCAGGCGACTCGAGACGGAATAGTTTAATGTTACAAATCATGTGTGCGTATTCATACAATAATACTTCAAAATGATGAGACAGACATTATAAACAGAAGTCAGAAATATTTATCTTTACAGTAAAATTTAATTTAATTTAATTTAGTAGACTTTTTCATAAACTTACTATCTACTGAGACTTGCTGCATTAGGATTTGTTGTATATTTCTAGAAAAAATTATGATTTTTTCAGAAAACACCGTTTAAAATTCGATTTTTAATTTTGACTGTATTTCTTACAATTTATTAACAAATCACTTTTATGGGGTGAAAAAATAGCCTATTTTTAGCAGAAAAAAAATTGTATTAAAAAATAAATAATTGAAAACTATCCAACTTTGACAGGGTATTGATTAGAAACGTTAGAATTGTACACGCAAAAGCTATACGCAATGATTAACACAAAAACTTTTATACACAATGTATTTCAATTGTTTAGCGAAATTAAAAAAAACAAGCCCTTTTCCTAAATTGGCCATTGCCCAGCTTGCACAGGGCCTACAGGATCTTTCAGGGCTCTAAAATCGAAATAAAACTGATACATATTAAGGATCTTATTTTTGCGATATAATTTTGTTAGTTGATAGTACATGCACATTTTGTTAATAGGAAAATATACAAATAACAGAAATAACTTGAACAGAAACTAGTTGAAAAAAAGGTTCTTTTTCAGTAGTTCATGGTGATTCAATTTCATTTACAGAAATTCAAGTGTATATGTTCCTAAATTTTTTTTTTTTTTAAATAATTTTTAACCTACACAATCGTATAATTTTTTGTCACCACGTGTTGTCGTTTTTTTACGAAACAAAGTTATGTAAAAAATTTTTTAGTTGATTAAATTTTTGTTGTTGCTTTTACATTTGATTCAGTTAATGTGTAATTAAAATTGCACAGCATTTGATGGAATTAAATTTAAAATTATGAATATTTCTTCAGAGTGTAAACAAATCAAATAGCGTTACTTTGGATTACATTTATGTGATAAGCTAATTTCAATTTAATTTTTTTCTGCAATTCATTGCAACTGATCGTTGAAGAATTTTGCCAAGCAATACGCTTGACTTGTTTTACTGCGGACGAAATAAAAAGGATAGAATTATTTGTCGAAATTTCAAATAGTTTTAGTACTTTTGTACATTAAATGGTTGTATTGATTACAGAAAGTTATAGTGTATTATAAATAAGCGTACTATGGACTAAATGACTCAAAATTATTGTAGTTTTAACCCGAAATCCGTGCAAAATGTAATTTAAACGGAACAAAACGTGTGTGTTATCTGTTCGGTTTTTGTTACATCAAAAGTTCAATTACAACGCTTAGAATATGGATCGAATAAAGTATACAGATACCTAAAGATGTAGGGTACTGCACTGTTAGGTTCCTTAAAAATTTTCTTTTTTGAAAGCTAATAAAAAGTTAATGAAAAAATGCAACCAACATCGATTTATTGTAATTTTTATCTAAAACATGTAACAGCACGTTTGAATTTAGCGCGCAATTAGGGTAACCACACAAATATCTAGTGTTAAAAAAGAACCTAGATCAAGGGCAAAAAAGTCCCTAGACCATGGCAATCGTACAATAACAACACAAGACACCGGTTTAAAGGTTAGGTTTCTCCATGTGTCACGTGTGATTATGTGTTACAAAGACGAATACATTTTTTAAATCATTTTTTAACGAAAGTTTTAAAACATGAACGGCCAAACTGAAGCTGAAGAGCCCCAAATTTTCGTGCGATTGGCCGTGAATCGTATCAATCAACACCTTCCCTCGCTTCCGGATCCTCACTTGATGTTTTTCACTCCTGGTGAAGAGATATCAACTCAGCCAGACTTTTTAAGGTAAACGAAAGAGTGATGAGTTAAAAGTCATCAGTTGATTAAAACAAAATGTATTTTATTCCAGAGGTCATGGTACTTATGTCGATGAGCAAGAAATGCTGAGAGCATCTGTTGCTGGTCGCTTGGAAAGAGTCAACAAACTAATATCCGTGAGGCCCTACAAAACACGGTATCAGGGAGAAATCGGTGACGTTGTTGTTGGCAGGATAACGGAAGTACAGCAAAAACGATGGAAAGTTGATTGCAATGCAAAACTAGATGCTGCTCTGTTGCTGTCGAGTGTGAATTTACCTGGTGGTGAATTGGTATGTATTGCAATTAATGTGCCTTTATGTGTCACATGAGTTGTAATAACTGTGTTGCGTTGTATTGCAGAGGAGAAGATCTGTGGAAGACGAACAAGCCATGAGACGGTATTTACAAGAAGGAGACCTCATATGCGCAGAAGTGCAGAGTATATTTGCAGATGGCTCGTTGTCGTTGCACACTAGAGTTTTGAAATATGGCAAGCTGTCGCAAGGTGTCATGTTAAAAGTGTCTCCGGCTTTTATCAAAAGACAAAAGACACACTTTCACAATTTAACAAATGGAGCCTGTTTGATTTTGGGAAGCAATGGCTACGTGTGGATTGGAGCAAATGTTGCTGACACGGACAGATCCGAGGGTGGTTTCACCCAGGATTTGTCTCGTGTTAATCAAGAAAACAGAGAAGTTTGTGCACGACTTAGGAACTGTATTTTTAGTCTAACCAAGAGCAACATCCTGTTGTCAGATACATCGGTCACCTATGCTTATGAGGAATCAATGAAATACACAGTGAAAGAAATGTTACATCCAGAGGTGCAGCTCGATGTCGCGATATTAACTCATCAAAGACTGTCGGAATTAGTGAAGTAACCGTGTTTAGTTTAATTTAATTTTAGTACATTATCACATTGAGTTGAGATGTAAATATTTATAAATATATTTTTTAATTATAATTTTGTACATTGAATTTAATAATCAATTCATAAAGTCATAATTACCATACCATATTGTACCGTGTGAGATTGATACATACCTAATACATAAAATAAAAAATTACTATCTTTAACTTAATATGGGTAACAGAAGATATTGTGAGCTCAATTTTGATAAGGAAATTGTTTTATAATAAAATGAATGCAAAGCATCTCAAAGTTTAATTTCTGTCAAAACCCATGGTTTATTGTAAAATTTTCAGTTTGCTTGTATGTAAGTGACATTGACAAAAAAAAAAAAAAAAAAAAAAAGCCAGCCTTTAATAATTTGAAAAGTGCCGTGCTCGGATAATAGAAGGGAAAAAAAAATGAAAAGAAATTTATTATTCGGAAACAGAAGGCAATTACGTATACCAAATCGATGATGAATCCCTCCCTTGACGTCCAGTCATGGATACGCCCTCTCACTTATCCCCCGTCGCAGCTGCTGTACTTGCTGCCCTGGCTATATATAAGCTTTCTCCATTCATCCACGTTATTTATATATATTATATGTATTTTACCTCCATCATCATCCTGCACGCGCGCGCGAGATCGTGAGAATTTTCGGTAGCTGATGTTCAGCTGGGCGAGCGTTTTTATGCTTAACGGTCGTTTCCTCGGTTACCGTGCCTTTTTCATTTTTATGGGCTTCTGCAAAAATATAGTGGTCCGTGTGTATTATTATTATTATACGTACATGATATATGCGTTCGCTCAATTGTTGTGTGCAGTGTACCATTTTACTCTAATTTATTCTAATTTATTTGTTTGTTTAACAAAATTACTAAGACTTGAGTTTTCAATACTTAAATGTGTCACGTCAATTTCTCTTGGAAAGGAGTTGAAAAAATATGTTCTTAAGAATAAAAAAAAAAATTAAAGTCGGAGAATTGTAGTACAAATTCTTATTCATAATTTAATTTTTACCATCATGTGTTGAGCATTTTGAAAAAAATGGATTTTTCATGGATCAGTCGAACAATACCCTATTTACAGAGATTTTTGAGCAAAAAATAGTAATTTTTTTACCAAAGTTTCAACAAAAATTATATTACAAAAAGCTATTGCATTTATATTAAGTATAAAAAAGAGTGGATAAATTGATGTAACGGCTTCGTATGCCAATCCGACATTTTCACTTATGACGACGCGTGTGCAAAACAAAATGCAGCTTTACAAATTTTTTTGGAGCCACATAGATGATGTTAGCGTTAATTTTAAGCATTTTAGGGATGCGAAATACATTTTTTAAAGAAATTTTAATGCTGTGAAGATATAGTGGCCCAAAAGTTTGAAAAATCCAATGTATCCATCCGCAAAAAATGCTTTTGCTAATGCACGCAGTTGTATTAAAGGTATTCCAATTTAAACGTTTCTGATTCTACAAAGATGGTGTGCATTACAGAATTTTTAAAAAATTTTTTCTTAAGCCAGTGCAACGAACTTGTACGAATTTGTAAAGTGAGTCTTCCTAAGATAAACACAAAAATCACTCGGAGCCCTAATTGTCATTGGCTGCGTCGAAATTGGGTAATGGCCCTTGTTTTTTGCTCAGAGCTCGTTACGCCACCCGCTACCTATTAATATAATCTCTGCCCATCACATTACCATTAATAATAAACCAACAAAGGGCAGCACATCCACAATTGCAAAAGTCTAATTTCCCACCTTATGAAAGGAGCTTACGTATACGGGTTGGCAGTTGATTTCGAATCTCAAATAGCACAACAATTTATACCAAATAATGTACAGATGGACAGTAATATACTTATACTGTGGCCATTTACATGTAATTATATAAAATAGCCAAAAAAGACGATGGCTCACGCACTTTCACCCTTCTGTCTTTTTTTGAAAGTATTGCTTCAAAATTGTCTCAAGATGCCAAACAGTGTTTACTATAGTGAATTGTATACAATTTGAAACACGATCTGTAAGTTGGTTAGTTAGAAACATCAACCGGCAATTCGATGAAAATTTAAGTAATTTAAATATAAGTTGAGGGTTTGTTACTCCTTCGTTAAAATAACGCGTCCCGATTCGTGCAATACTTTCCATGATTCGTATAAAGTTGAGACGTTCGTAAATTTATGACTTATAGTTTTTGGAAGATTTTTCGTGTGATTGGTTTTTTTTTTTTTTTTTATTAGTTGATGCCTTTCTTAGAGTCAGACTATTTTTTACTTAATTTATTTTCAAATATAAGAATTTTTAAAATAATTTTGATTTGTTCAAATGGTTGTTTAAATACAATTTAATAACTGACTCCTGTGAGAATCTATGTTCATTTGTGAAATTACATAATATTGTTTCTCGAATAGGTCTAGAAAAATGTATTGAAAAAATTCATACGCACATTACATGTTCTTAAAAAAAAACGCAAGTTTTTGCTATGATCGTGGAATTTTTTACAAGAAAGTGTATTGATTTTTTCTTATTTATTAAATAACATAACGCCGTGATTTTTCTAAGTTTAAGGTTTGTAATTCCCACCATGAAAATATGGCGTGTACAGTCTCGTGTAAGTTATGCTCTACTTTTAGTGATTCATCGAGTTTCGGCGATCGTAAATGCGTAGAGTGACACATCAATTTTGCGTATACGAAGTTCTGGCTCTCTCTTGTGTCATTGCATTGCCAAAGTGAGAATAAGTAAGGTACCTCAGCTATAATACGAGCTTAGTTTATACTAGTTAAACTCGTGTTATTTTACAAAAGTTGTAGCTCTTCCGCCACCAAAATGCTTCGCGTATACAAAGGAGGATATCTGTATACAAATACAGAATAAGTGCAAAATGTGCGTAAATACATCGCAATGGAGAAAACGAAGCATTACATAAATTGTGAAGGACTAAAATTATCGTTATGTCCAGTAGTTATTGGAGTTCAAATTGTGCTCACAGGTAGTGCCGTTTGTATGGGTAACGATACAAAACTGGTGGGTTTCAATATTTTGGTTCCTTCGCTCAAGAAGAAAACATTCAATGCTTGCCCCTAAAAATCGTAAGTTTAAGTAATTAACGCTTTGATTATTAATATAAATTATTTAGTGTGTCCAGCCCGTTATTGTTGTAGAACAAGTGAGTCATTACTAGCATCACAATAAGTAATTGCAAAATATTTTTGTGTTATTACAGACAGACGTTACTTGAAGGAATAAAAGTCTATGATGGCCACAAACAATCTTAAAAAAAAGGTAATTTACTATTTTTTAATTTACGCTTTACACTTAATTTCATTTAATTTTACAACTTTGAAATAGTTGTAAAATAATTTTTTTTATTTTTCAAAATGTGAAGGCCCACTACAACTTAATTTAATCCATGAAATTTCAAAATATTTTGAACACGTGAGATAATTAAAATTTTTACCCAACATTTATTCCTAAAAATCTATCAATTATTATTAAACAATATTTGGGTCGTGATTAACAAATTTTGCGCTGATATAGTTAGCCATATTTTGCATTTCACGCGATAAAATTGATTTTAAAAAGTCTATAAAAGCTTTTACGTTATTTCGCTTCTAATATACGTGATTATTTCCTTATTTATTGTAGAAAATTATTAAACATATAATTTTATCTTAATTTTCAGCTGTTGTACCGGAAAGTAGATATTCGCAATTTTTTTTGCTTTACTAAAACATATTGATTGTAACTTCACTCACCGAATATAACAATTATATCTTAAATTGACGTCTCTATCAACGCCCACTGGGAATGTTATGCCATAACATGGAATTTAACAAGCACATACACATGGATAGACGACGCTATCAATGCCACTATTGTATTAAATCGTTTGTTTGCGAAAGTGAATTAGCAAAGCACACTTGTATTCGCTTGAGCAACCCCTTTTTTGGATCAGCCCTTCTAAAATCACTTTCCGACTACTTTCATACAAACAGGCGCTTCAAATGCAACGATTGCGGCAAGTCTTTTACCGGAAAACACAATCTTACATGCCACACGCGCATCCACACGGGAGAAAGGCCATTTTTATGTAACACTTGCGGTAAACGTTTCACCCGATCATCTACTTTAAAAAGGCACGAACTTGTGCACGTGGGCCCAAAGCCATGGTCTTGTCAAAGCTGCAATAAATCTTTTGCCGAAGCATATCAATTGAGTTTGCACGAGAGCTTACATTCACTTAAAAAGCTATTTACATGTGAAGTATGCGGCGAATCGTTCGCGTTGATATCTCAATTAAAAACACACACTTTGGACCACAATGTAGCCAACCCGTGCTACAAATGCCGTTATTGCGATCAATCTTTTTTTTCCCTGCATTATCTCAAACTGCACAACATCAGCCACACAGGAGAAGGGCCATACGCGTGTAAAATCTGCGGCAAGACTTACAGTCATAAATATTATTTGAAAACGCACGAGCGCATCCATACCGGGGAAAAACCATGGGTTTGTAAAAGCTGCGGTAAAAGATTCACACAATCGTCCAACTTGAGAACACATGAGCGCACCCATTTCAGTTACAAGGAATTCAAATGCAAAGTCTGCGGCAAATCCTATTCTCAAGATAACGATCTCAAAGCACATATTCTAATACATACGATAAAAAACCGTTACTTTAAGTGCTTCTATTGCGGTAAAACTTTTTTTTCCAAAAAACATATCATACGGCACATTCGAACTCATATAAGATATAGGCCATATGGGTGTAGAATTTGCGGCACAGCTTACGGTCACCTGGACACTTATCAGGAACACGTTCTCAGCCATGCCAACACACAAATGTTCGAATGCAATGAGTGTGGAAAGGCTTTTACTGATAAAAACAAGATTCTGAGGCACCTACATCTCCACACGGAAAAACCATGCGATTGCGAAATCTGTGGCAAATCTTTCCTTGCAAAATGTAATGCCAAATGGCATAGCCTCGTCCAAAACAGCGACAGACCATTTAGATGCCATGAATGTGGTAAATCTTTTGCTGACAAAAAAAACCTTGCAAATCATACTCTTATACATACTAAGGTAAAATCGTAAAAATGAAAAATTATTTACAAACATTTAACACAAGAATCTTGGAAATTTCACCTAAAAGTAAATAAACCTCGTACACATTTATGGTCCGAAAAGTTTTATATGAAAACCTTTATTAATCATATTCTCGAATGGATAACTTACAACTATATTTATGCACAAAAAAATTGAACCATTTTATACTACGACGATGTACACATTTTTTACTATATTTTGTTGTAAACTAAAATAATAGATTAATTCTCAATGTAAATTTATTTTAGGTGATATATCTTGGGACATTTAGAAGTAAGTTTACAAGTGTTAGGGCCGATTTTCCTTTATTTTAGGAAATATTTTTGAAACTCGCAGAGTTTGCTCTCTTAATTTTACGGTGACAAGCTTACACTTCATAGGGATACTTTTCACATGCCCTCATGATTAGTTACCATTGTCTTATGTGTAATTTACATTACATCTGGTATGAAAAAATTCACTGATAAGATCCATGCATGTGTCATTTTAGAAAATCTGCGATATTTCAAAGCGTTCAATTAGATTTTCAGTGTTTCAGTGTTTATAAATTATTCTTCGTTTTATTTATTTTTTTTTTTATCACGCAAAAATATAAACTAAATGGAAATTTTTTATTTGGCTCTATTGCCATATTTTACACGCCCATTTTAATTTTAATTTGATTTTTTTTTTAATTCCAAAAAAACATAACAGAAATGTCCCGGAATTCATAGTTAATATTATCGGAATAATATGGTCAAGTATTGTTTCAACAAATTTTTTTTTAAACTAATTAATCA
>NW_019379814.1:139478-179679 GCF_000648655.2 Copidosoma floridanum
ATATATTCAATAATAATTTATACTTAGTAATAAATTAATTGAACAGACTGTACAAATAAATTAAAATAAACAAACAAAAAATTTACTAAATATATAAAAATAATAAAACTACATTGACATAATGGCAATAAGTTTAATTTACAAAATTAAATTTTTTTTTAAATTATTTATAAATCAAAAAGTAGTAAAAATCATGAAAAATATTTTTTACTCGTTTCTAAGGTACATTGGGTGAGGTTAATAATGATAGTGAGTGTCCGCGTGATTGAAAGTTGGTTGGAAATTGCAATTGAAATATCGTTAGGATCATTATGTGTGTGTAGATCTGTAAGAAAACTGCAAAGTTTTGTTTGAATTCCAATATGTCATTTAGTGGTTAGTTGAGGTTAACGAATATATCATATTTTTTTAAAACCCTGCAGCAACCATTTCGCCAGAGTCTCATGAATAAAAACCGCCATACCAAGTCGTTCATTAATCAGCGAAAACATAAAAAAAAAAAAAAACCACAACCCCCGCACGATTGTCGCACCAAGAAGCCGGAGCAGTTCCACGTGAGCGAGGTAAAAAGAACACAACAATTACGCCCCCCTGGACATTGCCGCATACGTAATGAGCCTCAATCCCGTGCAAGAGAATATAGAACACACCACACACACCATGAATGATTCAACAGAAATCCAACCGAAACTCCCTCATTCAAGGCCATTGTGCATATTGTACGCACGTAATGTTAGTCCTTAAAAAGGGCACAACGAAAAATCCCTGGGAAGTTGAAATAACGCGCGCACCTGTTGATTTCTCCTTTTTTTGTACATACATTTACGAATATATGCAACTTAATGCCCGCATGTGTGTTTCTGTTTCTCTCAAGATAACCCTTGACCATTTTCATCATCACGCTTGTAATAAAGCTGCAACGGTCGTTTTCTAACCCCCATCAAGAGGAGGTCGATAGATTGCGCGCATTTTTCGACCCCCATTATAAGTACAACTGTCACTTCTAACAAGCGTGAAAGATTTTACTTACACACTGCGGCCTTCAAGGAGTGTAGGTAAGAGGGGCTACACATATACACTGCAGGTAACTGCGTAATTAGGTCGCTCGGAAGGGGGTCACCCCCCGTATTATCAGAGTGCCATTTCGGGGAATCCCCGGAATAAGTACACCTTCGCTCTCGCTGTATATATATGTGTATTGTACTTTTTAATTTAAATTCACGTACCTGTTTCATATTCGTGGCGATCAGCATTTTTCCTTTTTCAAATCCGTAACTGCAACCACATATGCATCTATATGTACAAAAACACGAACTTGAACACAATCACTGTTATGTAAATACACGCCACGCCAAAAAGTCTTTGCTTTCGAGGGATATCGAACTATGACGCGAATTAATATATATGAATCTCGGCGCAAGCATCCGGCTGCACTATAATACGATGCTATCGGTGACATTACAGAGAGACTAGGGTTATAGCTCTCTTTCGACGTACTTTTTGTGCTGTATAACTATAGGCTGTGTATACCATGTATGCATACATGAATGTTGAATAATAAAATCAAAAGACGAATGGAAGTGTTAAACAGGAAATCCTATACGGCACGAGATCTCGTTTATCAAATCTGACGTGCCACCTGATGGTGGCGCGTGATTTTTATATTGTTTCTTGAAAAATACATCCTCCGTCGTACTTAACATTGTTTACAAATGTGAAAATTTTTTTTATTTGTCTGGATGACATAAGTATATGACATGCAATTGCAGCAGGTTGTGGATTAGCGTTTGGTGCACGAAACACTACACGAACGATGACGACCCTCGTTCGGGTAAACAAACGTTCCTATTCTGTAACTTTTACCAGGACGTTGATTTTTTACTGCTAACCTTTACTGTTCCTCATTGTGGTAACAAGGGAATTTTGATTGCTTCCAAAGCGTTCTTTGAGACCATTTACTGTCATTTTTGGCCTTGATTTATGGCCAACTTCTTGACTGCTGAAAATATATACAATACTGCCACGCCAGATAAGATTCAAGACCCTTCCACTCCAGGGGAGTTGACTGTGAAAAATTTTTAGGACAAGTTTCAACTCGCAGGAGAATCCCAAGGTCTTCAAACACTTATGTATCTGCGTGTGCTGGTCTACCGAAAAGTGGGAAGTAGAAAGTTTCAACATTGTTCGCACTTATCGGTAGCTACTTGAGAAATTTACGACGAAAAAAATTTTGAAAAATTTTCTGTTCGTTGTAAGTGAAATTTTTTAGTAAAATATTTTTTTTTCATTTTTACACTTGCGCTTCGCTACAGTTGAAAATACTTTTTTTTTTTTTTTTTTTTTTTTTTTTTCAATTTTTTTAATAGGCAATGCTGTTTTCTAACGAATTGTAATGGAGTTTATATCCACTTAATTTCATATTAACTTTAATCGTTTGATAACTTTTTATCTAGAAACCTTATCTGTACGAATTTGAAAGAAATTAAATCCAGTGTTGTGTATAAAGAATAATAAAAAATTTGGAAAAAAAAAATAGTGAATTATTACTTGGGTACGTAATCGTAGTTCGACTATTGCACTACAAAAAATGCATTGCTTCTAAAATATTCATATAGGTAAGCTTTGAAAACACAACGTATTTTTGAAAAAAAAAACTAAATTCTATTCAAAAATAATGTACAAACAAGTGGGTAGCGTGAGTAAAAAAAAATTACGCAATTCCCATGGTATCGCAACAAAAGAGATCCCAAAAATTTCTCGAAAAACTTCCTTTCCCGCATGTACTTTTTGCATTACCGTAACCATACAGAAATCTATATAACGGCAAGCCACGAATTTCCGTCTCCTCTTGCACTTACAAACGCATCCTTTTATAATCAGTAACACGTAAGTATATGTACGTATATTTTAATGTCATCCGGCTGGTATAGTGGGCCCACCACATTGACCCCTCCATAATTCCGTAATAGAATGTACACCAACCGACATTCTGTTTTCTGTACGCGCACTTATTTCTCAATTTTAGCGCGCGTTTAATGGCACAGCTCACCTATCGGCTTCGGTGGAGTACATAGGTATTCCAGAAAAACGCGCACACGCACTTCATTACTGAAAATCCATCGCCTCGAGCGCACAAACTTAATTCGTCCGTGCGCGCGTTTTTTTTTTTTTTTTTTTTTTTTTTTTCGGCGCGCACATAAAAGCCTCAAGCCTTGCAAGTGCAGCTTACGGCCGTTAGGCGACGCTTGGGTTGGTATGAGCCGCGCCGCCTTGGGTAACCGCCCATTGGCGCGTGCGACGGCTGTTGCGGATTTCTGCCGCGTCGACGACGGCAATGTCTGAGAACATCTTCAGTTAGAATGTTCTTGGACAGCATTCGGTTAACATCGACTCGAGACATCCCAAGCTCTCGAATCTAAGGTTCAGTCGGTGTCGTCAGAGATAGTAACGCTCAAGCCTCGAGCAAAGCGGTGGTGTTAATTAGCCGAGAACAGTCGGATAAGAGTGGCGTTCGGAAGTTTGAATTGCGCCGTTCTCGAACGCATTTGAAAAAGTACGTTTGCCCGAGTACGAGCGCATGTGTTCTGCCGCTGTGGCTGCTCGCATTGTGTGCTCCAAATTTTCGAGCTCCGAAACATCATCATTCGACTAACCAGCGCTTTTTGGAGTTCCTCATCGTTACGACCACCCAACCGTTAAGTCCGACTCAATATTGTCTTGAGTGGCTCATTGGAAAAAAGAAAACGAAAAAAATCGATCACCGAGGAAGAGGCAAAAAATGCTGGCTGCGCAATTCTACCACGAGTGGCACTTGGGCACGCTGATGGCTACACGATTGCAGGCGTCGCGGGTGCCGCGTTGTCTGTTCGGGCCACCGAATCATCGCGAAACCATGGAAATGCTCCAAGAGGCGCTCAACGAGGAACGGGCCCGATTTACCAAACGTTGGGGTGTCGATCCTTGCGTCCCCGAGGACGAGGAGAAGGAGAACAAGGTCGTCGTTAACAACACGACGAGTGGCAAAGTCACCGCCGTTCGGCTTGCGAGCACGCCGAGTAAAAGACGTGCCGCTGCTGCCTGCCCGTACAATAAGCAGACCAGCATACAGGGTGAGTAACTTGTATGTTAATAGTTGCTCTCACGACTGTTGTGCATTTTTTTTTTTTACGACTTCTAATGTTATTCAACTTTGCTCTTTGAGACTAATTTTCTTTTTAACAAATTATCGGACNTTTTTTTTCTTCGTCTTTGATGGGCGAAAAATTTTGGGACGCGCCATGAAGCTTTTGAGGCTTGTGTTCATTCACTGATAGACGAATAATTTTTTATTGGGAACGATTCCACAATGGTTGTGAAAATAATGTATGATTCCTTCTCGACTGATGCTACTTCTTGTCTTAGTTGAATATTTCTTGCGAAAACACTTTATCTTTGTTAAAAGTTTGTGGAGCGTTATATACACGAAGAAATATTTTATCTTCTAATCATAAGTGTTACCTTCTTACGTGCAATTTTTTTATGTAACGACTCGAAACTATGTTCGATCGAACGCTTACAAACATTTATATACACAATGTTACTTAAATTTGAGTTTATTTTTTTGTGAATTATTTATATGTATGTTAAAGATTTTTTTAATGCACTGTTTTTTCTTTCCATAGAGAACATGAAATCATGCAAATAAGATTTATTTTCCTCTTGATTATTGTAAATTACTTTATATACAAATATGCTGTGAATAAACGATTTATGGAAGATTACGAAAATGTCGATTTTTTAACGAATTAATCACTAATATTGGCTTATTGGTACCAAGAGAAAAAAAAAAAAAAAAAAAAGTTTTCGCGCCTATAATGATAATGAAGAGATAAGAGAAAAAAAGGCGGGCGCGGCAATATAAAGAACACGTGATTCATTTCAGAGCATCACATCGCATAATTTCTATTCTTGATGCTCGTATATCTTTACCGTGAAGAGACACGCGCCCAGTTCAAGTAGTTGAGGCCTAAATGCGCTCTCTCTCTCTACGGCGTACATGCACTCCAGAAAGAGACGCCAAGTGTCTCGACGAACACGTGGCCCCGGTGTACAGCAATAAGCGTGTTCTCTTACCGTGAATGGAACGTGGAAGATCTTACTTTTGATTTCAAAATTTTTTGAAATAAGATTTTAAAAATTACCGAACCCACTATATCAGTGTACTCGCTATACGAAGAGCTTTTTTCCTTGAATCAGAACTTCGGGTATTGTGTTAGCAGCTGTTGTAAAAATCCTAGACTGTACTTGCATGATTTTTATTTCATTCATTCCGTTATATATACTGCTTCAAACTTTTCTGCTTGGAGCTTTGGATGTGCTTGCATTTTGAAATATCGTCCATCTTATCGAAAGCTTTTCGTATTGTACTTTACACCCTCCAACTCTCTAAATTTAATATTCTGGGAGAAAATTGTAAAAAAAAAGTGACTCAACGCTCGGTCAAGAGAGTAAAGAAAGGGAGGGGGTTACACGCCTATCGTGTCTAAAAATTGGCGCGTCGTGCCAAGTGTTTTGGCGGGAAAGGCTGACGGTTGTGAAAGTCCGGCGGGCCACAAACACGCTGGTGGACGCTCTGATACTAATGTATTATAAGTAAAAGAAGATACAGTCGATGTATATACCCGCGCGCACGTGCGAAGCCATATATATAAATAGCCAATGGCAGGGGACTCGGCTGGGCCTTACGTACATACTTGTATATACATATATATAGGAAAAACCTGTCTTCGGCGATGTTTTTGCGCGCGCGCTGATGATCCACGCGTCCCCTTACTCCTCCTTTCTATATCCATACCATCGTTACTAATACTCTTTCTAAAACACGTCTACATGTTAGGCGTATTATTGCCTTTTCGCTCGTCTTCCTTCCCGCCTTTCTTTCACGTATACATCCCTTTTTCTCTTCTTCTCTATTTTTACTTTTGCAGGGCCCCGAACTGGCCTGTACAATAGTTTCGCGCGCGTGGACCGAACCTGAATATTATACTACTATCTTACCGATCCCTGCCTCTTCTATTCTATTTTTTTTCTTCGTCTTCTGACAGTTTCTTCTTCTTTTTTTCTTTTTTTTTCCTTGAGGGTCTCCCAAGGATATGGGGAGATCGTGCGGAGGCTTGTTTTCGACTACCTGTCTTACGCGAAGGTTTTTTTTTCTATTGAGACTCCGAGAAGCCAAACCCTATACTTTTTTGACGACGTTTTAGTACGCAGGTATTAGGAAAGAATACGGTGGGTTTCCCATTGACCTAAAAAATCTTCAAACTGTATCGTGAAAAACAGTTTCTATTTTTTATTTTTTGTTTTTTTTTGTTTTTTTTTTTTGTTTTTAATGCTAGGTAATTAAACTTCTCATAATTGACTTTTACATTATAAGGAAATTCACACGTGATTTGATCGAAAATGAAAAAAAAAAAAAAAAAAAAAAAAATTGTTAGACTTTGATGCAACCTCGTAGCTTCACATCTTTTAAATTATAAATTACAAACTTGCATCATGAATCCAAAAATTAATAAATTATTTATATGGCCTTTACTATGTAGTCTTTTTTATTAACCCAAAATATTTTGTGTTTAAAATATTGAAATTAGAAAAAAAATGTAAGTCGTAGCCTCTTCAAATTTGCGTCAGCCAAGATGAAAAAAAAATACTGCGTCGCTTGTTCATTTCACGTACGTGCATTATTCTACTTGCCCTACAATATGTATATGAATAAAGGTTTAAGGGTACAAGGAAGTGAAAAGAGCGTGTATACATCCAAGGAAGCTCCTTTGTTTTCTTTGCTGGGCTTGAAAAGAGCGCATACTATTGTTAAGGATATTATATATATATATATGTATCATTTTCGAGGCAATGCATCAGGTTTCGTTGTTGGCGTGGTTTATTGTTTTGAGCGACTGGATACGGATATACTGTATAAGCAGGAGATGGAGACGAGGAGGATGTGGTACAGGAAGTTCTTAACGCTTGGCACGCTTAGCACGACTGAAGTTTAATCGGTTAAAAGAGAGGGGAAGTTGCTACTCTCCGTGTTCATTCTATGTTAGTAAGTGTGCGCACATTTTATTGAACGCAAAAAAAGTATGTGTCAAAAATCATTTTGATCGTGTTTTTTTTTCCATTTAAAGTTTAAGCTAAAATGTTAAGAATTATCTCATCTTCATGGTATTTTTGTTTTGCAGATGAAAATTGCAAAACAGCAAAAGTTCAAAATTATTAAACAAAAAAACATTAAAATTTTCTAATTTTTCGTTAACTAAACCTAATTATAAAAAGTATTGACCAAAAACGCTATTTATTTATTTACAATTTTTTACACATTGTACAGTACAATGTATTTAAAGATACGTATCAGATATTATTTAATTTATTTTTCAGCAATATGCACACAAGAAATTTTATCATGAAATTTAGGAAAAAAACAAACTTTTAATATATTGTACTAATATGTCTGATGTAAGAATACGCACGCCTTTACCTCAGCACAGCACTTGAAGAAATGGACCATCGAGCAAGTTGGGACGTGAATCGCCTTCTTGACCGTTCCTTCCCTCCTCTTCTACTTTAGACAAGTTAAGACTTGCTTCTTCTCGAAAAAAAAGAAATGAAAAAGAGATTAGTCATCCCACAATCGGGTACATTACCTGGTCGACGTAGTCGTCGCCTCTCACCCTCTGCACGTGTATCCTAACTATATGCTTAGCAACGAAAGGCTCTTTACTCTTCTCGTGAATCATATACCCTGTGTCAACTGTATGCGAGCGATTCTACAAAAAGTATCACCACTCAAAACATTCTGAAACTTCAAAGAAATTTTTTTCAAAGAAACACTCTTGTGGGGGTGTCTGGAAATTTTTTTATGCCTGTTGCTTAATTAAAACATTTGAAAAAACAATCATCTTTTAATACATACATGTTTTTAATACATTTTCTTACTGTAGTTACTATTGTTGCATTAAAATTTTTTTTTTATTCGTTACATTTTTGTTTACTTCATATTATATGTATTATTATTACTCTACTAAGTATTTCATTAAATTTTATTTTTTTTATTTTTCATTACTTTATGGTTTGGATGATTTCTTTTCTTAAATATTTTATACGTATATTAATTATTTATTTTCAGCTAATATTGGATCTACATTGATTCTACTCACCACCAAATAAATTGTTTTTTATTTTTATCCCTACAGTATTTAAAAAAAAATGGTGTCCAGAATATAATGGTTAAATATATGTTTACACAAAATAAGCCCATATATGTATTTAAAAATTCTTACCATGATATTTCAATAAAAATTAGAGTAAAATTTTTAAAATACAAAAACAAGCCTCTTTCAAAAATAAAAAAAATTTTCAACAAGTTTTGACAACAAATTTATTTTAGACAAAATTTTTTGGAGATTTTTAAGTTGTTTTTTTATCAAATTAGAAAAATATTTTATTTATCTTGCAACATTTTCAACAGCTATTTCAAATAGTTATAATACTGTAAAACCTTGAACAAAAAATAGAATTGTTTGCGGCTAGTTGGTGCACATTCAAGACCTTTTTTTATTTATGTAGGTGTGAGAAAATACATATTTATCCTGAAAATACATTGAAAAAAAAATTAATATCTCCCTCGTCGTGGGTCGGCTAGAATATTTATGTGGAATTTCTCATGTACACATTTGTAACTGTAAAAAAGAAAAAAAATTACAAAGTGACTCATGAACCAGGGATCTCAATGCTGCCGGCGGCACATCGTTTTACTAAAAAGACCTTTATATACACGTATACACTTCACAATATATTATGTCTGATTCATCGGACGAAGGGCCCTTTCCCTCACTCTCACTTCTCTGTAGTTGTCTTCTTATACTCGTCCTTTGATGTTGCTGCTGAACGATGTATATTATTTGGAACTAGTCGAGCGTAAGGTGCATATTTCGCAGATTTTTTTTTTTTAAACCTATTAAAACTGATTGCGAAAGTTATAATATACCATGTGCGACTCGAGGGTTTTTGTTTGGGTTCTCTAGTTTTATACTTGATCTTTCTGATTTAAATTTAAACTTTTTACCAATTAATTTAATTTGTCTTCTTTCCAAATGATTTTTTTTTTTTTTTTTTTTTTTGTTAGACCAAAAAAATCTCACAACTAAAGACAGGGTTTTTCAAAAACAGAAAAAAAACGACAAAAACCTCTTGTGGCAAAAATTTCTCAACTGAAAAATAATTAAAAAAAACTCAAACGCACGTACTCTACGATACTCTTCCTTAATAATCAAGAAGCGTGCGAAAGCTCGTTTCCCAAAAAAAAAAACCGTCCTTTAGCACCCACGCGAGAAAAAAAAAAATCACGTCTACTCCCCTTTTTTTCTCGTATAATCTCAGCGCCAATTACTTTCAACTCTACCCCGATCAACAGACATCAGACAGACATGCGCTCGTTACCGGGAATCGTACGAGGGAATCAACGTTTGTGAGTCAGCGAAGCGGGACAGTAGTAGCGCGCGACACCTGTTACTTATATGTACCCCACCTCCTTCGCGTATACGCACATAGGCACGCAGGCATGGGTATTTTTCCCACGATTTAATCAAGTGCTCGACCGATGGGAGTGTGCGGGAGGGAAAGGCCACTCGAAGGTCGTATGACACCTGACGAATCGACGACGCTTTTTCGCGCGCTTATCACTAGGGGGGATCTTCTTACTTTTCTCATGATTTTCTGCTTTACTTAGTTAGCTATACTTTTATTAGGAGCGGTTTTTACCCCCTTGAGGAAAAAATGGACCACAAGTACAAAAAAAAACTTCTCAGAAACCAAGAAAATATTTACGAGAATTTCAAGTGAATAATGTCTGAAATAAGGTAATGTTATATTGTTTCAAGAAAATATTCTTAATACAAAAAATATATTTGAGTTAATATTTTCTTGGTTCTAAAATTTTTTTTTTTTTTTTTCAGTATACTCAGATTTTTATATTTCAAGTATACTCGCGTTGAGAAGAAAATTGAGCTCTAACTATAATAGCCTTGGGAACTTTCGAGTTTAAGGTTCGCTTTTATTTTCAGCAACTATAAACGTTCTCCGTAAGAAAAAAATTTCCAAATGCAATTGAAAATTATCTGCATTATTGTTTTTTGGGTGTAGTATGCGCGAGAAAGCATTTCTCACCCTACAGAGTAGAAATACAAAAAAAAAAGCCCAGAGGAGTCAGTGTTTCGGTACGTAAAAATCAACGCGCAATTTACCCTCGAGCAAAGGTACCTCGAAGAAGAAGCTATAAAAAAGATTTTATGTAAGCTCGTCGAAGCGTAATTGACGTCGTCGCGCAATTTAGCGACCGAGAAAGAGACGCGTCCACATTTACGAACCAACCCTTTGAATCTTCTCAGACATCTCGTCGAGGAAGATAAAATTTAATGGTAGCTTTGAAAGCTTCTCCCTTTATTTCCTCGTTTGTGTCTTTACTTTGTTTTTTTTTTATCACGTCTTCTGTATATTTATCTATTTTTGTTACGTATAAACGTAAGCCACTATATACATTGAGGAAGCACCACGACTACTTTTTCAATACCCAGAAGAATCGCTTAGATGAAATGCAGAGAGCTCGTAGCAATCGTAAAAATTTATAACAATTTTTCTCCATCAACTTTACTACAATCCAATGTGCTTTGCTCAACATTAACATTGTTTATTCCACCGTCACTCCACAAGGTCCAATACATACTTAATTTTACCATCCCCTTTGTGCGTAAAAGTAACGAGCTGAATCGAGGCACACGCTTTGGTGACAAATGAATTCATCCTCTCGTGTAAAACATCTGCGGACGACAGACGAGTCCTAAGATCCTCGTTCCGATTTGCTTTGTCGCGAGTCTCTTGCGCCTCCTTTTACATATCGCGTGTGGACACAAATACCATACAAAGGAAATAAGTAGTGATGCTCGGAGCCCTGCCAGAAGAAAGATCCGCGAAGAAAAGCCGAAACGCGTAAAAGGAGGTAATCGTAAAAACGGAGCTACAGAGCAGATGATGGCGAGTTTCCTTTTTTTTTCCAAGACGGTAACTTTCTAGCATCTTCCGGTTGATGGATGAATTAAAAAGTCGAGCCTGTCGGAGGGCTATGAAAAATGTTTACTCGTCGTTAACGTCACTCTTTTACAATTTAAAGTTTTTCGAGGTGTACAGAGTGTATCGAAACTGCTTGGATGGGCATGGAAAAAAGCTTACAAAAATGAGACTTAAGGTTTTTACGACTGGTTTTACGAGTCCTCGTCACGTTCCTCCTTTTTCCGAGTAGATGCGGATTTTCGCCTGCTTTGTTTGTTATGTTCGCGTGTGAAAACTCCAATAGTACAAGGGAGGAAATGCACGGGACTCCTGGGCTTTTTACGATGATTAGCCGATCATTGGGTGCAGATTTATATATTTTATTGGTCTCTGTGGTTGTGCACTGTGGTGGTCGGTGATGTGTTTTTTTTTGTCTGCATTGTCGATTTTGAAGCTTTTACAAGCCGATTTTTTCCATTTTATTTTTTTTTAACGAAAAAAACCAAAGTTTTTCAATAGAGAACCAAAAATATTTTTTTTACTAAAAAACAAAAGTTTTTGCAGATTTTAAATAAATAAGCAAGAAATTCACACTGTTCTTATTCAAATAAATATTTTTAATCAATTAAAGATGACTGTGCAATTTAAGTTTATAAAAAATTAGGTTTGGGCTTTTTGAGTTTTGGGACTATAGTCAAGCGATTTAGAAGACGAAAATGGCTGAATAATTAATGCCTGTAAAGTTTATAGAAATTTTATGTTGCTCTCTATCCCAACAAATAGTTTGAAGCAGTTAAAAAAATGTATGCAATCGAAATTTATTGAAAATTAAGCGGGATTGGATTAAGGGGTTCAGAGGTGGGAGTAGCTAAAAAATTAATGCCATAAAAATTTTTAATTTAAAAAAGATGCCTAATTTCTTACTCACTAAATAATAATAATAATAATAATAATCTTTAATAGCAGCCTATTAAAAAATAAACCGTTGCAGTGCAACACAATAAATTTTAACCCTCGAACTGCGCACAGGACGTAAATACGAAACAAAGACCAAACAGTTTCAACGGCGTAAAGCAAAGAAGCGCGTGTCGTACGGAGTCACAAAGGAAAATTCGCGTCCGTCTTTCCCTCTCTGGCGATCATATTTTCCGCCCCTCAAGCGAGTACTTGCCTATTCCTTCGCAACAAAGAAACAAAGAAACCTCAACCGAAACGCGCACACACGTCTCTATCAGCAGGTATGTTGTATGTAGGTAGGTACAAACCCTCGCGGCTTTCCCGCCAAAAAAACTTGCACATTCGCATTTATACATATACCTTAAGCAGGTGGGGGATCCGAAAGAGCTGCACTGTACACGAAGAAAAGACACGTCTGCCTCTCCCATCTGAATTTTTTTTTTTTCCTCCAGTGCATTGTATACACGAATACGGTTGCGAGGAAAAAGGATCCTAAGGCCCAGAGGGAGCGAGGGAGAGAAAACCGGGAGACGCGGTGACAAAGAAAATCTTCCCTCTCCCTTTTATTATTTTGAAAACACGAACGTTGCCTTGTAGGTATAGACACAATAAAAAGCTCCGTGAGTCGTAAAGTGCGCGCGCTTTTCTCGTTCTCTCTTTGTCATTTCTTCTTTTTTTTTTTCCTTCGGGGGTTTTTCCCTTTTACGTTCGTTGCTCCCAAGGTTCGAAAATATTTATTTTTGCCATCAAACAATGACAAGAGAAATGTAACTCTTAATAAGTTACGTTGATTAACAATTTAATTTAATGATGTATTGATGTGCCAAGTAATTGTAAAATAATTACATTATTGATAAAAAAAAAACTTTGAGGTAAAAGTTAATTGTAATTCTTTCAGAAAAACCATTAAATACTGACAATGTTGCTCAAACTAACACCTGATTTTTTGGAGTTTTCATGCGTACTCCCAAATTAGCTCTTACTGATCGTGTGCTTAGGCACTGACCCTCAAGTCATCATGGAAACAACTGAGAGCAGAACGACATGTTTAACAAACAACATAATTAAATATTGTCTGTCTTGAAACACACAGTAGATACATACATACATAAGCTATTCCATGTAGATTGAAATCATAAGTTATTAATATTCGTAGGTGGCATAGTACTAGTGCGAGTCTCGTAACTGCACGTATATACTCCGAGTATATTTCCCGAAAATTTTTTCTCCGTAAAAATTAAATGCTTTATTTTTATTAGGAAAATTGTTTTCGAGCACTTCGTTAAAAATATAATAATTAAATTTTTTTACAGTTAAAAATTTAATCTAAAGTATTGAAGTATTATACATTTTTACTTCTCGTATCTTCTCAAATTGAAATTTCCTTGGCTCTCACCTTTGGATCAAATTTTGGTAACAAAATAGTGACAAAATGTGCACCACACCGTTCCTAAAGCTAGGAAGTTGACCTGTGTTAAAAATAAATTTTTTTTTTTTTTACTTAGAAATAATTGTAATTGTAAAACTTAGTGTTGGGTTACAAACAAAACGGTTTAGGGGCCAAAAGCTGAATAGATATACATTTCGTGAAACAACAAACATTTGGAAGTATATGGTACACAAATCAAAAAACAAGCTACGTCCACAAAAACGACATCAGTTTAAACAAAAAAAGGTTGGCCCACCTCCACGAGACACCTCTCGACGAGTAACATACCAATCAGAAAGTTACAGCATATGGCAAACGAGAGCCCGTACCCGTCGTCGTATCGAAACCTCATCGAATCTCATATTTCCCTCAAACATCCGACCGTACTTATACTCCTATCTTCCGTACACTTTTACCAATCCTGGAAAATTTCAAAAACCCACCTACTGTTGTCGCCCCCCCCCCCCTCTTTTATCCCTGTATGTTTGAAAAGCACAACCTATGGAGTATTCAACGCTCACCCTCACGATTTTCTCGCACACGCGCAAACTTTCTCACGCTGCCCATTATTGTTGAGCGCATTAACACGTGCCCTTTCTCTCGTTTCCTTCGATTTTCATAATATACACGTGTGTATATGTTATACGTACAACACACCCGAGACTCCAAGGCTAAGGACCATATGGTAGCGACCGTTGGAGCTTTGGGGTATTTTTTCTATCGTGCTGTCCTACCCTGTGTGTACACGTAGAGGAAGGAGACGACACGTTTTGCGAAGGTGCGGGGGTATGGAGATAAAAGAAAGATAGCATAGTCCATCGATTGTGTGTTATACTCTTGTGGTAGAATATTTAGAATATTGGATACACACGATATACGAATAAATACACTTATTATTTAAAAAAAAAAATATTTGTGCATACCCTTGATATGTCTCTTGAGTACTTTTTTTTTGTTACATGGTATCGCAAAATTGAAAATTTTTTGTTTTGGGGACCTGAATGAATATGACTCTTAACTGCAATCGTTGTTGTATCTCTTTGTGCATGTTCAACGCTGTCGTGAAAAACTCGATGAAAAAACACGTTTTACCACGCGACTAATACAAAAATGAAAAAAAAAGACATCCCCAATTTATGAAAAAACATTTAATTTACAAAGACGCACGGATTTATATTAATAAATACGACGAAAACTTGCAAACCGCCCAAAATACGAAACACCATCGTCAAAAAAAAAAAAAAAAAAGTGGAGATGCAATTTTTTTTTTATTATTATTTTTTTTTTCTCATCAGTAAAGGTACACCCGCCGAAATTTAACCGATGCTGCACACCTGCTCCCTGCGATCCTTCTCTCTTTCCCACCTCCCCGAGGGCTCTCTGCCATAATACACCAAAAGCCAAGACAAGCAAAATCCACGTGCCTTGTATACTCCTTCTCTCCTCTAAAGGACAAAAAAGAGATAAAAAAGAAAAAAAAAAAAAAAAATCGGTTAGTTATAATAGGACGACTAAGCGACTACTTTTTTTGACCTGCGTATACACACACACACGCATGTTTGTACTGCAGAGAAAAAGAGAAAAAGAGAGAGAGAGAGACGAAAAATCTGTACACATCCACTCTGGCAAAATGAGAGGCGAACGAGTGAGCGAGAGAGAGAGACCGGTATGGCGATCCGAGCGAGCGCACACCTGTCGTCTGGTACACAAGTATAATGTAGCGCTTGTAAGAAGAGCGAGAATGAAAGCCGAAGGCTAAATATAGGAGCTGCCCGACGATGGTGCAGAACTACTTACTTAGATGGCTGCTGGATATATTTTTTTCTCGAGACCGGCACGTGGAGGTTGTTAGGCTGGGAGAGAAGGGGTGATATGATAAGGGAGATGAGGTTCTGGCCGAGTTGGAGAAGTTTCGTCCCCGGGTATTGGTATACTTACGGAAGGGCTTTTTGGAAAATAAATTTTTGGTGATTATTTGGAGTTGATCGGGGTCGTCCGAAGCTTTTTTTAGTGGGTTTTTCATGTGGAATATAAAAATTAATCAAGGCTGGATCAAGGGATGCTGAGATAATTTTTTTCGGCACTTGGCGATCAGCACGATTGGTTAAGTGCAAGATATTCGTTGTTTTCTATTGCTGTTAAACAAAAACGTTTCAATTGTTTTGAAAAATTACATTTTTTAAGGGTCTCACATAGAATTAAATTTTAGTTACATGATCATAATAAAGAAAGTATTGTAATAGTTTCGTTTAAATATTTACCACTATTTTTAACAAACAAATCGTTTGCGATATTTTATAGCTAACTAATGGTTGTAAAAGTTAACTTGAATAAAAAATATCAGGTATAATATAACAAAAGTTATTTTTCTTCGAAAAAGTTGCCTTTAATTTTTCAGTTCAATACTTTTGTTGTCATTTTCGGTAATTTAATACGAAGAACGGAAAAAAAACTTGAAGCTTTTATTGAAAAAATTATTTCACCTCTGTAGTCGATTGCTCGAAGTCATGATAAATTATGGATTTTAACGAGACCTTGAAAACACTATAGTTGTTTAGTTATTTCTAAACTGGGGTAGCCCACAATATCTGTTGATTGACATGTTACATATATTTAAAAAAAAAAGATTTTTTTTCAATTAGCTTAAAAACAGTTGCCCACAAAAAAAAAAAAAAAAAAAAAAAAAAAAAAAAAAAAAAATCACAACACTCGATGAGACATAAAATAGCCAAAAACCAATGAAATAAGTATCATACTAACTCTGACATATTTTCCTTATTCTTACAGATTACCTGCGATCGACAAAGAACAGTCCCGCAAAGAAATTCAGCTCGAGCGCACTCACGGAAATCAAACACAACCAGCAGCCCCCGACATCGCAGCAACACCTAATGGACAAAATGCTACTTCAGCCATCGACGAAATCGCTACAAGCTTCGAAATTCGACAGGTCGATTTGAAATGTGCTTTTGCGCGATGAACTATGCGAAGTGTATTTATTACCTACGGTTGTGGAAAAAAAGAGAGAGAAAGGAAGAGAAACGTAATTGGAGTTATCGTTAATGTGAGAGCTATGAGCGAATCGCTGTGTCCGAGCGATAAAATCAATGTGCATTTAAAGTCTTGTGTAGAAAATCGCTTGAAAAATGATTATTATTATACCTTTATTCTTTTTTTTTTTTTTTTTTTTTTTTTTTTTTTTTTTTATTTATGAATAAGTAATTTAAGTGTAAGTTGAAAGATGTGTACTGTAATCCTATGTAAAAAATAGTGATTAATGAAAATTTTGACACTATATTTGTGAAAAGCCGATGGGGTGTAGGATTAAAAATATGTTTCCAGGAAATCCTTTCACTAACGTTTGTTGCACATAATTTTTATTATACTTTTTTTTTGTTACTGGAAGATTTTCTGGAAATATATGCGCGTACTGTTTTAACGACCATTCAAATAATCAAATCATACAAGTTACTAATATTTTTCTTCTTTTTACAATAATTATACAACGTTTTATTTGATTTTTCTTTTAACGTGTAGCAGTGCTCACTATGTTCCGACTAGACAATCGAATGTAACAAAATCATGTATCAGCGAATCATTGTTATAGTCACGCGCTTTAAAGGCTTTTTGTAAAAAAGTCATCTCGTGCACTTATCATCGAATCAAAATCACGAACTCGAGCGATAATTATCGTATGGCTTCGATTCTGGCAAGATGAGAGTTATCCTTTTGCCGTAATCGACAGCTCAAGAATTACCAGCGAAATCATTGCACTAACAAATAAGCTCGAGTGAACGGCAGTCACAGACTGTACGCGATAAAATGAGAGACTTATGTAGTGAGATATGTATGTATGTGCGCATTCACCGGAAGCCTGAAAGTGTCGAGTCCGGGATGTATATCATTGGGACCGACTTGTGCAGCGCCTCCAAAGACTAATTAATTTTAACCATTTATACATTTATATTCATATGGAATGTGAGCTATCGCGTATCGTATGTTTGTACAAAACTTCGATAGAGAGTGTTTGCTCAAAAGTTCCTAATTTTATAACTATTGTAATGTGTTTATGGTTAAGGATAATAATTTTCTAGTCAATACTAAATTAGGATTTATAAATCAAACGAATATGCTATTAAAATTCTTTTTTAAATTACTGGTACGTTTTTGGTGTGTTTATTTTTGTTGCACCTTCCTTCTCACAAAAACTATTTTTTACACATCAAAAAATCGACAAACTTTGTTTGTTGCAAAAAATTTCAAAACTTTCTTAAAAAGTGAAATTTTTGAATTATAATGTAACAATTTAAAAATTTTATATAACAAGATTGTCAGACTTTAAGTACCTATTGAATTATATGTAATATCTAAAACATGTACTCTACACAAAACTCTGAAACGAAAAGTATAATTTTTTTAATAACAACGTTAGTAGAGTGAAAATCTATAATTATTGCGACCGTGAAGTTTATTAACAATAAAAAATAATATCGCAAATTAGTAAATAACCTATTAGTCCTACTTTATTTTTTCTATTTGAATGCTCGAATTTTCTTTTGTTACTTCAGTATATGCAAAACAATTAAAATATTTTTCAAAAATTTTAATGTTAAAACTAACAACGGCAATAACCATTGTATGTGTCGTGAATCTTTAACTTTTTAATACCTTGAAGTTTTTAAATGTCTAAAGATAAGTAAAATTATGAGTATAAAATTTATTAAAAATTCTCTAACATTTGAAGAGAGTAGACCTGTTGGTAATTCGTTGATAAACCATAAAGTGAGATTTTTTACCCATTGAAAGCTATGGCTTATTCTGAGCAAAAAAAAGAAAATAAAGTTGTTTCTTAATTTGTATTTTTGTTTTCTTTTTCTTTTCTTTTTTTCGTATAATGCTTTAAGTTTTGAAATCGAAAATTAAATAACATTAGAAAAACAGATTATTTTGCATTTTTAATGTAATGTTACGTTTGACCAGAAAATAATGGTGAAAATAAGTGGAGTGAAAAACATTTGTTAACCACAAAGAGATAAATGCTGATTAAAATTAGTCAACAGCATAGCGTTTTTTTCGTAATTTATTGTTAAATTTGAAAATTATTATGAAAATTTTTTGAAATAAAAATAGGTACTTACAATTTCGTTTGAAAAAAAACTCTCTGTGATGCTCAAGTAAGTACTTGACATGTTGAACAAGTATTTGATTGATCCACCAATTCAGTCCGAAATTGAAATAATAATAACAATGAGATGAAGATAGGGAGCTTTACTATTATTTATTTATAATCACATACATTTATTACTACAAATATTCTAATAGATTTCACACTCACACATACATATATATATATTAATACTTACGATTGCTGACGCAAAACCGAGAGCTGTTAGGGATCACCTTATCACGAAACAATCATGGACACCGCCGGTCGCCATTTTGTTTTCAATTTTTGTGTGTCCACTCGAATAGTGGACAGATCTTTGAGATTTAAAAGAAACATATGAACCATACCAATCATACAGTTCAACTTATTAGATAAAAAATGCACGGCTTCGAAATAACTCTGTAGAATAATAAATAAACGCTATCGTAGCACTCCAACGTGATGTAAATTCATGAGTGCACGCGAACGCTGCAGTTAACATCGAAATTTACGATATTATTGGAGTTGAAAATTAAATTTTGTCAGTGGCAGCAAAACAAAGAATCCAACTCAAAATTGACTCTACCTTTAGCTGTGCTTCAATATACAAGTATAATCACAGTGCAACGGTACCCGAATTCGCTGTGCGTAAGTTGTTGGATGAGGTTGATAACAATGGCGGCAGAGTCCAATGATGACAAAAAAAAGTATACACAGTTGTACACTACTTGTACATCATTCAACTTTTCGAAAAGTTTGCGTTATCGGGTATAGAAATAACGAGGGTCAAAAACACTTAGTGTCGCTTTTATTTTAAGTAAGTACAAACGTCGGTTTTACTGTTTGCTTCACACTATAAGTACGGACGACTATGGTAGTCACGCCACTATTGTGATTCACGAAGTTTTCCCGCTTATTATTTACATCGTAACTTGTATCATTTGCAACCGACGTAAGCAGTTTTATACAGCACGCCTCGTCGCCACGCCTCGTGCGACCGTATAATCATTTTATAGGTTGGTTGTTCTCGTTATTTTAAAACATTTATCATGGGACAAATTTAATGTCGGAAAACGACTGTAAATTTTCACACAGTTGTTAACTATGCATCATTTAAATGACAAATTTTTGATTTTCCATGAGTGTGAAATAATATTGTACTGCTTGGGTAAAAGGCATAAAAGTCATGCCACGAAATTTCGTGATAGAAATAAGTAATTAAAATTAATTTAAATTGTGCATATATACATTGCTAGAAAAGTTTGTAATTCTAAAGCACATTTAAAATGTATTTTAAATTTAAATTAAAAATTTTTATTGATTTTTTTTTATATCTACATTTAATGTACAATTAATATAAACGTTTTTGAATTTCTTAAATCTTACTTGAAATACAAAATGTTTTTGAAAATTCAAACATATTTTTATGTAATCACTTTTGATACGTATAAGTATTGATGACTAATTTAAAAGATTTACTATCATCGCAAACAATCTTAAAAATCAAAGCATTTTGAAAGATATATCAATAAGTTGCATTTGGTATTCATGAAGTGTTTAATAAATTTAACCTGTTTGTGAAATTTAATCAGAAATGCTCCTCCAATATAGAAAAGATAGTTGTATCTAAACATCCGGGATAAATGTATAACATGTTTTCCATAAATTGTACCACTTTTTTGCCCAGAGTCATACGAGAATTATCTTCTTTCACATGGAATCACACTTACCATTAATATCAAGACTAAATATTTAAATTAAAAAAATCTTAATAATTTCACGCGAATAAGTTTACAATATAAATATGAAATTTATATGAAAAAAATACAAGAAAAAGAGTTACGTGATAAAATGTGAAAAAGAAAACAAACTCATACACGTACAATCTTATTCATCTCTCTTTCTCTCTGACCCCTTGAAACGGAATGGGCGTCCAAGAAATCGGCGCAAATTAGACAGCCGAGTGATCGCTCGACTTAATTGTAACGTACCGATGTTCCACCTGGATGGTATTCCCAAAAAAGAGGTACACGCGCCGCTTTGACACGCGCAACTATATACATAGTGGTGTCCACCAAGGGGTGCCACCACCATGGGGGTAGGCATGTTTTCAGCCACCTTTTGGAGCAACCGATCGCTCAACCCTGTACAAAAAAGAAAAAAAAAAAAAAAGAGCGGCGAGCTTAATTATACAGCTTATACCCGATGAGTCGGCAGTATATAGATTACAAAATTGTGCATGTACCCGCGTGTGTGTTTACAACTGACGCGTGCGTTTTGGTTGTATACAGAGTACGAATTTGTGGATCGGGAAGAGGAGGAGAGGAACGGAATGTGTATACATATGCAGCAGCTGCAGACGTTTTGTTGAACGGATCGATATCGATTTTACTTTTCACCGTGCGGTGCTCAATTTTTTGTGCTGACGGGAATAAACGCTCTAATAATAAGCACCAATTGGAGAGTATAGGGTTGTGGGTGCAAACGCCCATGTTTTTCTTTCTTTCCGTGGAAATCGATTTCAATTGTTTAGTTAATTCTTTCGTGGAAATAATTTTTTAGAATATTTGAACATCTACTATTGGATTTTCTACTTCATCAAAATATAATATTTAAATAATGGAGTACTTGCGACGGTTGTATAACATTTTTGCTTTGCTCAAAAAATTTTCTAATTGTTTTCGTAAGAATAAAAAGTTTACATTATTATTTTCAGTCATGAAATAAGATTTTTCAAGTATTTTTTAAAATCATTGAAGCAGATCTTAAAAATTACGCTCGAGCAATACCACTAAGACCAAGAAGTAAAATTGATCCATCAAATCGCGGTTACTAGGAAACGCAAATAGTATATAGTGTCTATGCCTTTGCGGTGGGCAGGTGTTACTCGAACGGAAGCAAACTCTGCATAAATCCATTTTAATTGCAAATACTAAATGCGTAAAAGTGAATTATGCCGACGCATATTGAAATCATTGACAAAACAAGTGGTGAGAACAACCAGGTGGGTAAAACAATGAGCATATACATCCATAGATTTAAGTCAAGTTTGAGAACATGCACATGCATGACAAGAGACAATAATGAGATAATATAGTAAGAATAAATAAATTAAATATATTAATATTACTTATCTCCTTGTAATAAAATGAAAATGGTTTGTGACATGATTCTGTAAAATCCATGAATTTTAATAATCGTAATGAAACTTTTATTACGAAATAACTTAGTCTATTGGGCGTTTTGAAAATTAATTAATTTTAAAGTAAGACGTCAATAAAAGATAGATATTGCAAGCAAGTAAAAAAGTAAAATTTTGCACGCTAGAAGGGCCAAATAATTATTATCTTGACAGACCATGTCAAGGGAAGGTTAATAGAATGTTTATAGACTATTTACTTTATTAAATTTAATGCTTCATTTTACTATATTCAGATGACAATACTGAAAAAACGAAAAGAAACTACGCATAGTAAAAAAAATATATAACGCATTTTTTTTTTAATTTTCAAAGAGCCTCGTGTGTTTCTTGATGTGTCACGAAATTCAACAGTTTCTCTTGCATTATATAATGCTCTTTGAAAATCTTTATTGTCGTGACAACTTCCTGAGGCACAAAAATTTCATGCATATTAAATCTAATCAGAAGTTATCTGCACATCTCCATTAAAGTTTAATACATAAGATCAGTGATTCTCAAAATTTCTAATATAGTTATGGCAACGATACCATTTGACAGTATTATTGTTTATAATAACTTTTTAAAACTTTTTATTAGATGCAGATGGTTAAATACCAGAATAGTTATAGACTTGACTCTAAAAATGTATTTAGGCCGGATACAGTGGCCAAACTCGTAGAGGCGATTATGACGGAAAATTTTGAAAATTTTACCTACAATTACAAAGAGTCAGTTAAAATGAGCGTTGATACTGCAGCTGAAATCAGGAAAAAAATTCAAACACTACAGTTTGATAGGTATGTACAAAGATTGTAATCTAATGATGAGTTAATATTGGTTTAATTATAATTAAATTAAAAACAAAATTATTTTAGGATTTGAAATCGAAAATTAAATAACATTAGAAAAACAGATTATTTTGCATTTTTAATGTAATGTTACGTTTGACCAGAAAATAATGGTGAAAATAAGTGGAGTGAAAAACATTTGTTAACCACAAAGAGATAAATGCTGATTAAAATTAGTCAACAGCATAGCGTTTTTTTCGTAATTTATTGTTAAATTTGAAAATTATTATGAAAATTTTTTGAAATAAAAATAGGTACTTACAATTTCGTTTGAAAAAAAACTCTCTGTGATGCTCAAGTAAGTACTTGACATGTTGAACAAGTATTTGATTGATCCACCAATTCAGTCCGAAATTGAAATAATAATAACAATGAGATGAAGATAGGGAGCTTTACTATTATTTATTTATAATCACATACATTTATTACTACAAATATTCTAATAGATTTCACACTCACACATACATATATATATATTAATACTTACGATTGCTGACGCAAAACCGAGAGCTGTTAGGGATCACCTTATCACGAAACAATCATGGACACCGCCGGTCGCCATTTTGTTTTCAATTTTTGTGTGTCCACTCGAATAGTGGACAGATCTTTGAGATTTAAAAGAAACATATGAACCATACCAATCATACAGTTCAACTTATTAGATAAAAAATGCACGGCTTCGAAATAACTCTGTAGAATAATAAATAAACGCTATCGTNTAAAAATTTTTTCAGATTTGTTAATAATTATGCGGGACACTAATTTTTCATTGTCAAATAATAAAATGTTATTACGTAAAATACTCAAAAATACAGTGTTCTCCCCAAGTTAGGAGTTATCTATCATTAAATTAAAAGAAAATCGTTGGACAATAATCAAAAAGTGTTATTAACATTATTCACATTAATTTTTATGTAGGGAATTTTAGAAATAATTACAAGATATCTTTTAAACTTTTGATAGAAACGACAGTGATTTGATGATGAATTTATCAAATAAGTATTAAACATTCGTTGACGTTCAGTTTTTATTTTTTAAAATTATGAACTGTAGTTACATTAAATAATAGTATTTAATTAGTTAAACTGCTTTACTGTGTTTCTCCTTCCAACTAACCAACTTTTTATTAATATTTTTAGAACGTGTTACCTTTCAGTAAAATATATTTTTGTTTTATTTTTACACATACGGAAATAATCCTACACAGTTTAAATGAACATTCTTTATAATTTTACTACGTTCTTCGTAAATTTTTTGAACTGAGTACAGCAAAATTGCACTCTACGTGTTAATTATTGAATACGTGAAAGAAAAGAATACGAGGACTCGTATTTCAAAATCATAAGATTTTAGAGCACAAAACAGTTTTATTCTTAGATTTGTTGGGTCGATGTTTGCTGCTCTAGGCGCTTTGAATAATCCGTTCCTCAACTTATCCCTCACACACGCTTCACCCCGCGCTTCACCTAAAATAAGACAAACGAAACCCGTTAACCCGGCTTTTATAAAAATAGACGCCAGTACCATGGTCACATGGTGCCAACTTCCAACTTCGGCCGAGAAAAAAAGAGAAGTCGACAAGCCAAGTACAAAGAGACACTCCGACAGAAGTTGGCCAACGACGAAAACCTCCACGAAAATCGTCACTTTTGGAGGACAAAAAGGAAGATCCAGCGAAGCAGAGACGGACAGTTATGTCCCGCCTGGCCTCATCTTCAATGCCTTTGTCCTATTGGACTATGCAGGGAAAAATGAGAAAAACCAGGTCACGCGATTACAATTCCCTCCACACCGGCAGCTGATCCTCAAAAAGACGTACTTAGTCCTCGCGTGCACGCGTGTCTCAAAGGAACAGAATAGGTATATCTACACACTCCGTCGAGAAGAACAAGAGAAGTTGAAGGCGCGACGACAAAAAGAAGTTGCGCTCGCGTGCGTAGAGGAGAGGAACTTAACTAAAATAGCGAACGCTTCCTACTATCGCTCGAGCAGTCCAGATGCGCAGGAAAGATGTGCCTCTTCTTCGGTTCCTTTATCTTGCGTTTACGTGTCAATGTGTATTGTATTTCTAAGCCTACGTACATTTACGTGAAATCAGCACGTATATACCATAGGTAATGAATACAATATTTGGGTATTTTTCGTCGTTTTAGGAAGATGATGTTTCGGAAGGTGACGATATAGACTCATGGGTATTTTTTTGTTACTACTTTTTTTTTTTTAATTTATTGTGCGAAAAGGTCGATGGTACAGGTTTCTTTGAGACTTTAAATTATCTATACTTGGACAGATGTCACGTTTTACGTCCCTACGCGATTATGAGGTTTTTTTTAGATGTGATGGTCGAGTGGCTGAGCAAGTATTGTTATGATTGTTAGTAATTAAAAAAAAAAAAAAAACACATTTTTTTACGCTCCCTCATTAGTGACAGGTAAAAATGTTCTATAATATTTTTTCTCTTCATAATAGTCTCACTAGTTTGGCTTTTAAGAGACAGTTGTTGATTCAAAAGAAATGTAGTTTTTTCAACGTTATTTTATTTTATTTAAAAATAATGTTTTTGTGCCTCAGGAACTGGCTTAATTTATTAAATATACCTAAACTTTTACACACAAAATACGACTTTTATAATATATAATAATAATCTGGTCATCTCTCAACGATAAATCATAAAATTGTCTAAAATACGGATTTTGGCAACAAGGCGCCAAAAATCCGAAATTCAGTAGCAACAAAATCGACTACCCCCTATGAAAGCCCCACGTGACAGCTGACACGTGTCGTTACACACCCCATCTCTCCATTATTTCCAAGAAAACTGTCAATCCCATTGTTCGGCGTTGTAACATACGAGACCTTCAATAACTGACACTCGTGCCTCTCCTTGACTTTGCACAAAAAAAAAAAAGAAAAAAAATAAAATTGATCACCCTAGCCCTCAAATCGTCAAATTTACGAAACTACATTCTCCCCTTCCTGTCCCGAAAAAAAAGGTATCTAGACGGCAAAAATCAAGGTGTGCACCTCGAACAACGCGCGCACATAAAAATATTAAAAAAGGGGCACGCATGACTCAAAGCTCATGCGGTAGTTTACGACATTTTCGAAGTATCATCATCATCGATGACGTCGAGCCGAGTGCAGGAGGTCATTATTTTTCGTAAGGGTTCATTGGATCGTTGTGACACACTGTAGAGCACACGAAAGCACGTCAGAGAGTTTTTACTGCATATCTGCTTCCTCGAGTTAGGCACAGTCTATAAAATGTTGTACTTTAGAGTCGAGACATGATAGGGGTTTGGAGATAAAAAAAAAAGGGGCCGTAGATTTGTACGCAGGAAAATGCATCTTGCGATGCTGCATCTGGTACGCGGGTTTTTTGGCATGAGGGTCTCTGTGTGCGGGTTAGGGTAAGGCAGTTTGGTGTTGATGTACTTGAATGTAGCGTATTCTTTCACGCGCGAAATTAGGGGTAAATTAAAAAAAATAATTTTCAACGGCTGCCACTGAGAGTATTTTTTTATTGCGCTCTTGTAAACGTGTTTATTGTTTTTTTTTGTGTTTTGTAATTTTATCCTTTATTATTCGTGTAGAAGTTATGTTCACTTTTAACTTTATGCTGAGCCGTTTATTTCATAATAAATGTATTGACGATTTTGATAATCCAAGAATTAGAACAAGTGGTCAACCTTACTTAATATTGTTATTATTATTTATTATTAATGATATGAGAACAACCAGGTCTGTAAAACAATGAGCATATACATCCATAGATTTAAGTCAAGTTTGAGAACATGCACATGCATGACAAGAGACAATAATGAGATAATATAGTAAGAATAAATAAATTAAATATATTAATATTACTTATCTCCTTGTAATAAAATGAAAATGGTTTGTGACNTTATAGAAAAATTATAATATAAATGCTTTTATGAAATAGATGACTAGCACTTGATTTTAACTAATTTAATTACTCAAAAAATTTTCGTCACGCAATGATTGAAAGTTTTTCATGATTAGTTATGTTCGAGACGTTTTGCGTGATCTCAATAAATCATTGTAATTTTATTTTTATACCCTCTTCAGAATAATTTTATACTTTGAAGTAAATACATTAACAATCATACAAAAACAACTTTTTTTTTTTAATTAAAAACGTATATGCCGTACAAGAGACGTAGTATAAAATTATAAAATACAATAATAATTTACGAACTATTCTATGTTTATCATGAGTAGAATTTTACATTCGCTTCAAATAAATACATTTTTATACGGGTACTTATTTTTAAAGGTCAAACTATTATTACTTTATCATTGTTTAAGGTTTACATCAACAATAAAACACCACTTGCTTTTTGCTCGAGAAAAACCAAGTGGTATTTTATTGTTGATGTAAACCCTAAATAATGTTGAAGTTATCAAAAAACGAGCAAGTGGAAGTTCCTAGGGAGTTACTCTTTCCTATTATTACTTTAGATCATTTTTATACCACATTGCTGCCACATTTTCATGTATTTAAAATAAGCAGGGAAATCAGTAATCCGATCGATCGCATGAAAAACCTTCAGTCATATGACAACCGGTCGTTCAGTTTTATTCAAATTAATTAACTTTACTACAAAAAATAAATTATTAGACATCATTAATAAATGTAGCTCTGCCAATTTTGAAAAAGCTTCAATGTGACTTAACATAGTCAACTACCGAACATCTTATCTGTATAATTAGTTTTCACTAGAACCTTGTTAAAGCTTAATTAAGTTCCAAATTTTCATAATTTCATTGTTCAAAATGTGATACTTGACTTGTAAAAAAAAAAAAAGTTATGTTGCTGTAAAATATGTACTACCGTATATGTGTCTGCTAATTTTTAAAATTAATTAATCACTAAATGCAACAAAAAAATCGCTGCTAATTAATTTGTGCAAAGCTTTCTTAGACTCTAATTTTCTGCTTTTTTTCATGAATTGCTTATTCAAAAAATTTAAAACCTTTGCCATTAGTAGATTTCATGAGCTGTTTTAAAGTATAGGAGTAGATGAATTTTTTTTATTAATTTTAAGAGACTGAACAATCTTAATGCATCCGAGTGATTGCACCTTATTAATTGAAATAAAGAAGGTAATACTTTGAAATACATTAATCATTTTCGATCTATAGGTAAAAAATAAAAAAAAATTAATCTACTAATATAATTGAATTTTAATTTCCAGTTAATGAAAATAATTTAAATGAACTGTTCAAAAACTTGTGCATAAAAAAAAACAATTGTATGAAAATACACGATTCATACTTAAATGCGTGAATTATCGTTGATACGAAGGAATACAATTTTAAAGTCATAATCGCATAAAACTTTACTATTTTTCAAATTATACAAAAATCACACTGGCTTTATAGTTGCCAGTGCTTACAAAATCATTTATATTTTCAATCATATTTGATACAGAATAATTACTTATAAAAAAAAAAAAAACTTCCTCCTTAATAACATAAAAAAGTTTACTTTAAATTAATTTCAATTTCGTAAGTTATACTTGTAAAAGCAGGTTTAAAAAAAGTAATGGTAATTCTTTTTTCGCCGCACTAACAACATTGATACGAATGTATCTCCCAGTGACGTCTTTCCGCAAAGTTCTTTTGGCACATGAAGCACTGAAACACCTTCTCGGCCATGCAGTTGTCTATAAACTTCGCCGAATGACCAGAAGTTTGTGAAGAAGATGGAAGTTCATGGCTTGGTTCATAAGTTGGTACATGCCTCGGCAGATCAGACTTGAGTACACTGATGGCCTGAGAGTTCGCCGGACCACTGTTTAGCTTATCCTCTATGTGGGTGCACTCATGCGTTATGAGATAATATTTTCTGGAAAAGTTTTTAGAGCATCTGGAGCAATTGAAAGGCTTCCCCTCGGTATTGGTGCTCTCATGTAATGTAGGAGTACCTTCCCTGGACACTCTATTAGAGCAACTGGAGTAGTGGAAGGGCTTCTCCTTTTTGTGGGTACGCTCGTGGGCTGTGACATAATCTCTTCTGGAAAATTTTTTGGTGCATTTGGAACAGGGGAATGGTTTTTCCCCCGTGTGGGTGCGCTCGTGCGAAATAAGATGATGTTTTCTAAAAAAAGATGTAGAGCACTTGGAGCAGTGAAATGGCTTCTCGCCTGTGTGGGTGCGCTCATGAGATATTAAATGAGAATTTTGGGTAAAATTTTTGAAGCACACAGAACAGGAGAAGGGCTTCTCCCCCGTGTGCGTACGATCATGATGTACGAGATTATATTTTCTGGTAAATTTTTTGGAGCACTTGGAACAATGGAAGGCCTTCTCTCCTGTGTGAGTGCGCTCGTGTGCTTCGAGAGAGCATTTTTTGGAATAACTGTTGGAGCATCTGGAGCAGTGGAAGGGCTTTTCCCCTGTGTGGGTACGCTCATGAGTTGTAAGATTATTCTTCTTGGAGAAGCTTTTAGAGCACTTGGAGCAATGAAAGGGCTTCTCGCCAGTATGGGTGCGCTCGTGAGTCCTGAGGTGACACTTTTGGCTGAAATTTCTAGAGCACCTGGAGCAGTGGAAGGGCTTTTCCCCTGTGTGGGTACGCTCATGAGTTGTGAGATTACATTTTTTAGAAAAACTTTTAGAGCATATGAAGCAGTGGAAAAGCCTCTTGTCAGTATGGGTGCGCTCATGAGAGATAAGATAGCACTGTCGGGTGAAACTTTTGGAGCATATAGAGCAACAAAATTGCTCTTCTCTTGGGTGGATCCGTTTGTGTTTTGCGAGGTAACTCTTGCAGCTGAAAGCTTGCGAGCACACTAGGCACTTGTGGGGCTTCTCCCCTGGTTGGACAAAATTACTGCAAGAGGGAATAGTTTTTTCGGAATTATGAGGTGTGTGCTGCTCTTGCTGCTGACAGTCGTCCATTTTTGCACTGATTTACTGTGGAATTGTAAAATATCTGGGTTTTTTCTTGTATATTTTCAATATCTTCTTTCCTTATCGTTGTTCTCGATTCATGAAGTGGTCAAGTGATATGATGGAATACACTAGTGTTGAATTCGCGGCAGGACTCACTGATTTGATCAATTTTTCGCTGTTTATGAATAATAAGATATTTAGATTTTTATCTAGGACCTTAGAGTTAAAGAATCTAATGGATCACAGTAAAAATGTAATTTGAAACTGAAAACTCTTACCTTTGGACTGCCAAGTTCACTGCTCGTTGAGAAATAGTTGCATCTTAGGTTATTACAATTTTGTTTTTACCTTAACGCACGTAACTGATACTTATTAACCTATACGTAGCAACAGAAATTCAAGCAACAAATTTTTATAATATCCTGTGTAAAAGCTTGTACACCGTCTGTGCGTGGCAACTGGCAAACAGCGAATACTTTTACAATTTAATATTCACCTAGTCATTACAAGCGAGTTACTGATAAATCATTAATGGCTTTTTAATAGACATTTTTTACAAGTGTGAGGTATATACTAGTCACTTTTTAAGACACTATGAAAAATTAAAAAAAATTTTTTTCACTTCATGTGAATATACGTGAGAAGTATAAACAATTCTAGATAATGTCGAATACAAAAATATTTGAAAGCCATTTTTTAAAATTCTGTCATACCACTTGATGAGATCATGGATATACATAAAAGTATATATCGAACATAAGCATCGGCTGGTGGCCGGAAACTAAGAGAAAGATTGATTTGATAAGATCAGCGCTTTCTTTCTCTCTAATCCATACATAAATGTGGCGTACGACTAGTGTGGCTAATTACAATGAATCCCCCAAAGCAGTATCTTTCTTTTTAATTTTTGACCTAGGTATGTTGGGTCTCTATTTTTACGTGTCTATGGATGAGATACGCTTATGCCACAACAAGTGGTTAGCTATTTTTAAATGCGTCCATACGCATGAAAAGTCATACTTATGTGTGGTTTTACATCGGCTATATAATTTTTCTCTTCCCATAAGTATAATTCACCTGTGTAAACTCAGTATTTACTGAACCTCATGTATACAAAATATTTGAACTTATGTATATTAATTATTGAAAATTATAAAAATTTGTTGCTTTTTAAAAATGGACCAGTGACTTAAAGTCTTGGATAATTAAAAGATATGAAATTCCTGAGATACAACTGATAAAGTACACATAGAAACATCTACATAAGTACACTCGCTCGCACGCACAAACATACATTTTTCTCAAATATTGGAATACATGGAATATAAATACTTGTGTAAAAATTTTTTTTTTTGAAAGACTACTAGTAAAAAAATAATACAATTTTTTTTTTTAATACAGAAATTTTTCGTTTAATGAAAAAATCCTTACATTAGTAACTCTTTTATTACTCCATTTTCATAATATTATGTTTAGAGTAACACACCATTTTCAAGTTTCACTTCTTCCAAGGGTCAGACCTACACTTCGGTTTTTTGTTACTTAACACATTTTTAGAAAAAATTGTATTTTCAATCGATAAAAAGCTTTCAACATAAGAAATCAAAATTCAAGCCCACCACACCCGTCATGTCACGAAGGCATAACTAATAGGGCCAGTCGTGAGCGACAACTAATTTCCATAAACGCAAATCCCGGGCTACCCGACGTACATAGGTATACGCTATGAACAACAACAGTGTGATATTAGGCGCCAAACTACAACAATGGATTTAATACACTGCACACACCCCACGTATAAAAGAAGCGCGGTCTGATGTCAACGATTATGTCGCTTCGAGTTTCAGAAGAGTCGCGCCCCTTGCACGCTTCCCCTTTTTTTTTTTTTTTTTTTTGAGCAAACTCGTCCTGTATACACCCATAAATGGGGGTTCTTCTCTTCTCGAGTGGCGATACCACTTCACGCACGCCATAGATAAATAAAAACGACTTTAGCCCTTTATCTCTCGGCAGGGACCATTATTTGTACATTTGTTCGTTAAGGTCACACAGACAGCAGCAGCAGCTTGCTAGGCTCTATAATTATTTGAATAAGTCGGTTATTTTTGAAAGGGTGAGTTTTAGATGTGGAAGTGAGCGGGTTTGTTTTTGCTGATACGCGAGTACATGATCAATTTTTCTTTGGTAGGTGTGAGATACGGTTTATCGCTCTGATAATTTGATGTTCAAATTGTTTTGTAAGTACAAAAGAACCACAATTTAAACTTGTTTATATTTGGTGATGTTGGTTCTATTGAACAATGTTATTATATGATAAACGAATTGTCACTTTACTACTTGAAGAAAACTGTATTAAATCACGCTTGAGCTTTGAACATTTAACGTAAATTCCACTGTGACGCTTCTGTATTCAAAATAACAAAAAAATTTTGATTAAAATCGAAAGATAAAATATGTCTGTACGTCTGCTCTAAGGAAATAAACTAGAGTCATTTATAGAGACTATGAGCTAAGTAATCAAGAGAAAACACGTCTTGAAAAAATTAAAAAACTTCCATCCTATTGCTTAACTTTTTATATGTTACTAATAATATTTGAGACAGTAAAATTAAGGATCTTAAATAGGCTTTTTTTTCCAACACACAAATTGACCGTTTTTTGTACTGCATCAGTCCTTTTCTCATCGAGTAAAAATCAATTTAATCACACATTATTCTAAATGTTGGATCTAGGATTTCGAGAATTCGTAGGTTCAGATTAGGGTACGAATAAACTTTTCGAGATAGTCCTTATATTATATTCTCTTGATACATATTTTTTTTTATTTTTTACATGCCACCACCATGCAACCCATGAAAACAATTAATCAATTTGAAAAGCAATGAACCTCATCTATTTTTTATTCAGCAAAATCAACCAATAGCAATAATATTTTTAAAACTCTCGTAACGAGTACTAGAAAGAGTAAATATCGAACTCTCATTTGTCAATGCACTTGTTGAAGTACTTGATTCTGGTTTTTGAGTTGGCATCCGACTGGAATGAGTGAGCAATGTAAAAACAATGCTCAGTGTCCGTCTCCAAGTAGTTGACACTGGAAAACATGAACTCCTTATACAACCCATTCAACTCGACTCCGGCGAGCTCGACCTCCCTCGACACCGTCCCGTTTGTAGTTAGCCACTGCACCCAGACCGGAGATCTGAAGCAAAATATCCACTCGTTCTTGCAGTATATGACAATGATGCCACCCTGGCGCTGGTTGAATATCTTGTGCATCCACTTGTGCAATTGAAAGCTGAACGGGATGACGTCCACTTTGCCATTCAAGGCCAATTGCATACACGTCTGCGGATCATCCATAAATACGTTGGCCTCGTGGCATAGCGTTAAGTACCCGTTGTCATTCGAAACACTTAAAGAGTTTCGGTTACCAGTTTCGTATCTGTACTGACTGGCCAACACGGTCTCGGAGCCGTTGTAGCTCACATGACTGATGATCATGGTTTTCATGAAACTTATACTTTCGACCAAATCAACAAAGTACCAGCCACTCTTCGGATCGAGTTCGTCCACTACCATGGCTACTGCGTAATTCTTCGAGCGAAACTGGACGAACTTGGAGACTTCGCCACCTGAAAATAATCAAAGGGTCATGCAGATTACCGTACTTTTACCGGAATATGAATTTGTTATTACCTGTGCGGTTGAAACGGATCATACACGAATTTGGCTGCTCGCCGCACATCACCTTGCTACTCATGCATACGCTCACACCGAAGCGATCGACAAGGACAAGAAACATCCCATCCTCCTCGAGTACGTGTTTCTTGTGGACGATGTCGAGGCTTTCCTCGTCGACGAGACTGACCCATCCGAGCCGTTCTTCGTAACAATTTGATTCCCATACAATCACGATCGTATTCTCCAACACGTCGGTGTAAAGTAGTTTGATTTCGCTTTTGCAAATAATGTTGCGAGTGTTAGGTACTATTATGTTCACGATTCGGTGATTTTCGGTGCCATTCATTATCTTCAGCGTGAACTGCAGGTCGCCCGTCTGGGCCTCTTTTGTGCTGTATCTGGTCATGTACGCGAGGTTTTTCTTGATATTTCGAGATATTGCGTAATTGATGAACCCTAAATCCTCGATGTATTCGTAAGTGAAATTCTGCACTTTGACTGCCTGCGCTGCGAAGCACAGCAGACCCACGGCCGCTATGGCTGTTGCAAAAGTTGGCATCTTTCGTTTGGTGGCTCAGTCCTGAGTCCTGAATACCTATGAATCGAGAGAGTATAACCAAGTAAACAAGTACGCACATACGCTTACGTAAAAAAAAAAAAAAAAAATGTGAGTCCACGAGCCAAAGGATTGGCCGTAGTGTTTTCAACTTGAATGAACTTGGGCGAATTTTCTCACTTATTTTTACCTGCTGAACACGATTGTTCTAGAAATTACGAACAAATTTTAACATTAACGAATTTAGTAGGGAAAATTATTCATTGTCAGTGTAAAAAATGGCATGTTCGATCTCATGTTGACACGTTCTTAAAATAAAATATTTTGCAAAAAATTCGGGGCGTCCTGAGAGGCAAAGAATTATCCAATGACATTTTTTTAAATTGTCGATTTTTGTCAGTCAAAGCCTTGAGGTGTTGATCAAGTGATAACAATTGTAAAAAATCTTAAAATATAAATTTTTTTTTTATAGTAAAAGCTTATAATTTTTTCAAAAACTTTTAATGCATTACTCGGACCATAAACCTAGCACCAAACAACGTGTACAGAGCAAATCGAAATACGTAAGAAAAATTGAAGTGGATCGACACATACAAATGAACAAAAGGACGGAAACAATGGATATGTAGGATGAATTTAAAAAAAAAAAAAAATTAAACTCGAAAATAATGTTCAAAAACTGTTTAGCATACCAACGACAAGTTGACACGTTGGCAGGTATGCACCACGCCCAGTATTGTTACAACCAGGTTTACTGAATTTTTCTTTGCCCTATAGGCATACAAGTCTGGGCAAACGTGGAAAGGTTCGAGTTTGTAGGGTTAGGGAAAAATATGGAAATAATTAAGGTATTGTAAAGGTACACAAAATTACATTTATAATACAATAAGCCCAGAAACGACTTTATGAAATCAAAAGTATGAGAAAATATACATCGAGTTGGAGAAAAAAAGTGACGCGGAAAAAAGTTATGTTAGATTCTAAAAGTACTCACCCTCTATCCGACGCTTGACGATATTGTCTACACTCTCTCAAAAAAAGAGCCCGTCCATCTTTTTACTGCTCAGTGGTGTACGTGACACATGTTAAGCTTGATCGAAGGTATGAAAGACACAGATATTTCTCCCACTCAAAAATTCTCGCGTCATTGTACAAAGAGTTTATTATAGTCCTCCTACGTAGGAGTCACGTTTTTTTTAAGATAATTAATATATAATTGTTAGTTGACTGTAGTGCTTATCGAAGATTTAAATTCAGAAGTATGGCTGTACGAGGTATACAATTAAATAGTCGATGCATATTATCCATATCAATGAATTATTTTTGCAACCCCACGATAAAAAAAAATAATTTCTCGAGAGTGGCGCACATCCATGTTACTTCGCACGAAGTGAATAATTAAAGTATTTTTTTAAATCCCATTTTAAACTACCACACCCATATCCTTCAAAAATAACGATCAATTAATATTTATCAAAACGAACTAAAAGCCATTAAATTTCGTGTAAAATTACTAAGAATTAAAAAACACACTAAATTAATCTAGAACGAGTTAATAGCTAGAAAAAAGAAAATCAACCGGGGGGAGGGAAGGGACTGTAAATTTATTCTGCACTGAAGATTCTAATAAGTTTCACACTAAATTATTCGTGGGGAGCTATTTTTCACCAAAAGATGGATTTATCAAATTTCTTAATATTTATCAATTTCACAATAAATAAATAAAGCTTTAGGTAAAAATAGTTCTACACAGAATAAGCACAAAGTGAAACTAATTAAAATATACAGTGGGGTAAATTTGCAGCCCCCCCACACCTCTAGATAGCTTAGTTACAGTTAAATAAACTGTACATAAGAGAGTGGATTGTTCAAACCAAAGGTTCTTGCTTGTGAGTCGCACAAAATTAGTTTGGTGCACTTTTTAATTTTTGGTAATTTTTCAAGCAAGTAAAAGATTTTTTGACTAATAGCCGCGTTTTAAAATGATAATATATATTGATTAGTTTAATTTTTTTGTTTCAAACAATAATTTTCTTGCTGATACGTGGTAGAAATATATGTGGAAATGTGCATGGATAATAAAAAAAAATCGTATTGCTTATCTAAATTTTTGAACAAAAGAATAATTTCTTTGTGATATAAAACACATAATGTAATTTTAATGTATTTTTATGACCTTTTTTCTAATCTCTTACTGATATCTGAGAACTTTTTTTCTTTTGAAATTTTGAAAATAACATCGTTAGAACTGATTTCCTGATCAAATTTACTCAACACAAGCCAGCTGCACAATGCAACTCTATAACTTAAATTTTTTAATCACACAACCCCTAGTGCTCTATGTTTTATTAAATACAGATGTATAATTAAAAAATGAGTAACTAAAGTGATAAATGGATATTGTACTATATTATTAAAAATGTGAAATCGGCCACATGGCATATTTTCGAGCGATTACTGATTTCGTATATTATATTCGTTGTTTATTATTGGTACAAGTTCCAATAACATCACTAAACTCTCAGAAATTTGTTTCATCAATTGTTTCAAAATAAAATTATTTTTGACTAACGAAACACTTTCATATTCGAACACATCATTACTAATTTAAGAACAAAATCGCAACACACGAATACAAAATAAAATACTCTATACGGATTCTTTTGTTCTACGACTCATTATCTTCCAAACTTCCCAAACGCGTATACTTCCAACTCTAAAAATAAGAGCATTTTCGTTTGATAACTGCAAAAACAGTTGAAAAAATCCTCCATTTTCATTTCACAACTTCCACAAACAGGACTCCTCCCTCACCCCCCCCCTCCCCCAATAAAAAGGGTGAATAAAAACACTCACAGTCCGAGCGTGTAGACCCCGTCTGACATCAATAGGCATTTTACAAACCCGAAAAACCCCCTGTATAATATACCCAAGCGCCTGCTACGTGAAGTAGCAAATAACGCGCGACTTTCGTATATATGACCACTTCTCGGTCCGACTCCTGTAGCCTATTGAAAACTCCACAATAAAACGGAATAATGGCAGGAGAGGCCCTTCACTGCGGGACCATACGAACGCACGCCTCTCGCATCATTTATGCAAATGACTCCTAATGCTCGCCAATGCAAACACCTATGTATAATATGTATAATATATATATATATATACACATATACGCACAATAACCGGGGTGTATCCATACTTATACGCTGGCCCAAGTAGCGGAGAGCGTGTCCGTCCTGTAGGTACCTAAAAGGAGAAATAAAACCAGATCTAGTCGTAGGGGCGCGTCGGTCCCTTGTACGTTCTCCTCCTCTTGTCCCAACCGACGCTTTAATTAAGGGCCCAGTCAAGGATAGCCATTGGCCTCTCGACTCCGGTGCCCGTAAAGTCACTGCGATTATTGTGGCTATCATTATATACCATTTTTATAAAAGTGGGCGCGCAAAAACTCGTCCTTTGAGGGGGTTTGACTCTCTTCCTTTCTTTCTTTTTCAGAAAGGAGAGTTGATTAAGTGTGTCCTGCGAGGTGCGATGGAGTTCGACTGTTGTCTTGTCGTTTGGATTAATGTACACGGTATACCTGCATTATTGTGACTTGAAAAACCCGAAATGAAGAGTTGGTTGGTCATATGTTGGGGTATTAGGGGTTTGTAGTGCAAATGATATGTTGAACGGGATTAGACGTGTACTTTGGATGGTGTCGAGAAAATTTGCGAATACATGCAAGTGTGTCATGCAAGTGTGATGGATGTGAAGAGCATTACCAGTTTTGTCTTGTGTTAATGCGAACACGATAGATTTTTTTGCTTTATTAGAGGGTAGTACAGCAGGAAAATTTGCAAAACAATGATCCTACGTTTTTTTGTGGGGAAAATTTATGAAAATAAAAATATTAATTATTTTTATTATTATTTAATACTATACTATAGTATAAATAATTGATTTATTGATCGAATACTAATGTATAATTTATCGATATAAAACTAATAGTAACACAGTCCTGCATACATTTTTTTGTTTATATAACAATGAGCTATTAAAATTTATACTTTCGAAGGAGAGAAGTTAAAAAAAAATGAGAGGTACAAACACGAATATCGAGAGGAAGAGTTCTACAAAACTGATAATGTGGAATAAAAATAGCTGGTGCACGAAAACCTGCATGTTTGATACATAGTTTTATTTTACTTTTTATTTTTAATTGTTAGGTATTATTTAATTTTAAGTATTTTTTATAAATGAGTCTGAATCCCTAGAGTGTAATTGTCTAACCTTGATATGTCAAATCCAAAGAAAAATTACATTTTATCGTAAATCTTTTTTTTTTAAATTAATTCCTGACATGGATACATCAAAAATTGAGTGTGACAGCGTATAATATCCCAAAATTTTATTTCAAAAACATACGATCATCTCAAACAATATTGCAAAATATAAATTGAAAAATAAAAAAATTCAAAATTCCCATAATTTTTCCGTTAAGTGAACCGCACATATACATAAGATTTGATTAACTTTATATTTAATTTTACATTTCAAAAATTTTTGAGATATCAAATTATTAGTATGATTAAAAATTATCAGAAACATCAATAATAATTTTTTAAATGATACATTTAAAAAATTTTTTTTTGTTAGTATTATTTTTAATATTTTTTAAGATGATGTTTTTCCACGCAGTTAGCAATGCGATGTTTAATACCAGAAAAAAAAACGTAAATGGTAAAAAGAGTATTATAGGGTATAAAACAACGTTAAACAACCATTTACTCAAAATGTAATACTATTACTCTTTGGAAATCTAAAAAAAAACTTAGATATTTAATATTAAACGCACTTCAACAAAATTGCATTAAAAATTCGCAGTATTGTTGTTCCCAGACTTTCACATCCCAGGAGGGTAATTTTTTTTTTATTATATAGTATATGTTCCTTCACATCACAGATTGGGAATTTTCATCGAAAGACGAGCTTGGAAACCACCGAGAAAATACCACAGACAACCGCTTGCATACTGTTTCTCACGAATACGTGCCTACTTTGCATATACGCGACCGACGGACCGAATCACACCGCAAAAGTGTACATAATCCTACACTTGGTATGGAAAATCAAAGGATCACCGACCGCCACACCGCATCCGAGGTGTACATTTGTGCATATGCGTATTTTTTTACGCTACGTTGCTGTCTCACGCTCGAATTTTATAAGAAAATGATGAATGATTTTGTAATCTGCAAATATGAGTTTTATTTGTTAAAATTGATAAATGTAAATATTTTTTTTTTCTGGATGTATACTATTTATAGATTATACAATTAAGATTGATTGTAATTGATTCGACATTCCTTATTACTCTTGAGCATAATAATTATATTTCACTTGCGTGTTCGCACTTATATTTATATAACGGATCGTAACAATATTCATACGATACAATGAATCTGCCAAGATGCAGTGATTGGCTTTTAATCTATTTACTTAGCTTTTCGGTATTTAGTAAAAATTTTTTATTTTATTGCATTCTTCAAACACAGTGGACCAAGATAGGCCTCAATGTACTAAAAAAAGGTTTGATAAAATAAAATAAACATTTTTAAAAATACTTATTTTTTACCAGTAAAAAAATTACATTTTATCGCTGTGGTAAACTACGGGATTTTTTTAACTCTAGAACTATACGTATTGCACAGCCAAGCGAATCACACAGACTAATGTCAGTCACACACCCTTTCATTGTGCCTCAGGTAATTTATGTTTCCTGAAACATAAGAGTATCACTGATCTTACATTGCCTGGTTTTTTTTTTTTTTTTTTTTTTTTTCATTTCACAATGAACTCCAGATAGAAAGCGTCTGTACGTAATAATTTTTTTGCCTCAGCGTGAAAAAGCAAAAATTTTCAGCGAGTGTCTCTACCGTTAGCGCTGACTTTAGGAAACAGGATGTTTGTCTGGGGAACAGTTACGGTTAAGAAATCGTGTTACTCGGTGCCGAATGTTAATGACCTCGTCCTATAAATATACATTACGGCATTAATTTGATTAAAATTACGTTCTAATGTTAGATTTTGTGATGCTTACTAAGGATTTCTTTGGATTACTCCACATTTTTGTTTCAAGCAATGGTTGACTTCATCAGTCGAGTGGCATATTAAAAGCAGGGATAGTATTAAATCTCACTTATGCAAATACCTTTGTTTCGTATTTCATAAATAGTTATTACCTATTACTAGGTACAAGTTTCTGGTATTACAAGTGATTATTTAAAAAAATTATATGTGCCGTTTATTAATAATAGTTATAAAAATTCTAATCAGTTTTTCTTTATTTATTTTTTAATTAATTTTTTATTTACTTATTAAAAATTTACATAATTATTGCTGCTTATTTATAACA
>NW_019379814.1:199174-210082 GCF_000648655.2 Copidosoma floridanum
AAAAAAAAAAAAAAAAAAAAAAAAAAAAAAAAAAAAAAAAAAAAAAAAAAAATTGAATTTAAAACGATAAAAATACATGTTGGTTACAGTATATGTTTTCTAGATCTTGGTCACAAAAAACATAGATAACACTGAAAAGTTCAGTTTTAACGATTGAGGATGAAACGAATTCTTTCTGTATGATTGACTGCACAAATACGTGTGCCAAGTACTATTTTGCTACGCTACTTATCATCTTAATAAATATTCGAGTCGACTATAGTTTACATTAGTTATTGGCTACAGGATAATACAATAACAAGTAGATATTAATTTTTTTTTGTTAGTGAAATAATTATCCATATAATGTACATGTAAAATTTTAAAATCATATTAAAGATTTATTTTGATACTTACAGATACACAAATACTTTATCATTAAAAATGTCAGTGACAGCAAAAATAAAAATACTGTACAGTGTTGCATGAAATTTTGAAATATTGCAACAAAATATTACTAGTAATAAGATACAAAGCTGGTGGATAGTACAACCACATATGATATTATCATGCTAATCATCTGAAAAAAAAATTTTTTTTCAAATATCCTGTTCATTATAACTTCATGGAATACTTTTCTCGTGTACTTCAAGCAATTTAAACTATATTTCGTAATTTAAAAACCACTTACCGATACGAATAATGACGTGTTCAGTGAAAAAACATTCAGAGTTTCGAATCTAATATTTGTATTTCTGCATCGAAGTGAGAATAGTAATAACTAAAAATGAATATTTAAATTTTTTAATAGTTTGTAATTCGGATACCTTGTTTTTTAATTGTTACCTGATATGTAACACTTTTGTATTTGATACCATCGTTGTACATCAGACAGTTATTCAATATACGTTGAATCCTTTTACTCTATTTTAATTTATAAAATTTACAAAAATTTCATTTTCATAGGAATTTTAGCAATGAGAAAGGAAAAAAAACTCAAAATAAGTAATGTATTACCTGTTGACTTGCTAACTCGGCGGATTTGGTCAACAGTAAAGTCATGATTAAGGGATTAAAAAATAACAATAATTGTTCTACAAATAATGCAATACTATGCTTTCTAACAATAAGCAAGTATATACAAATGTAAGTGTGATATAAAAGAAATACAGAGTACACGGCAATACATACGAAAATTGGTAAAGAGTAATAACTAGATATTTTGTGTGATATTTTAAACAATGACATGAAAATTCTTTGCAATTTAAGTATGGCCAGAAATTTTTTTCGTTCGGTGATATTATAAAATAAACCAGTGGTGGACTTGCTGGGAGAAGTTTCAAAAATATTTTTCAAATTACAACATATTATTTTAAACAAAATTCTAATAAGAATTGTAAAAAATATGTACTGCAATACAACCACATCAATTATCATATGATGAATTAATTTTATGAAAAAAATAGTGGATTTCTTAAATCATAGGCATAAAACTTTGAATAAATGATAATAATTATGAGTATGGTATACTTAAAAAGTATTATCAATGCATATGCAATGCTTTGTAATCTCCATTTATTAATATTTTTCTTTTTTTCTAATCCTCCTACTGATTCTTTAATTACATTTAATTTTGTAAAAATAGTAATGGCTGCTCTTTGTTTGACAACAGTTGAAACTGAAATAAAATCAACTGCCACAAAAATTATTGTTTTTGAAGCAAATCCCCAAATTACGGCTAGTAAATCCTTAAACTGACTAAATTTTTCCAGAGCATCTAATAGAAAAAAATATTGAGTCACGATTAAGAATGCCAGTAAACAAATATTGTAAGCCATTCCAAAATTAGAATAATTAAACGACCAGCGCTTGAAATTGTTATTTTTAATCGGCATCTCTCCAAAATTCATGGTTATAGATCCTAGGACTCGATTATAACAGTAAAACAATTTTATTAATGAAAAATTGAAGTTTTTGGTTCCCATTCTTGATACTGATTTAAGGATTGTCGTAGCAATAGAAGTTTTGAACTAAAAAAAAAAAAAAAAACAACTCAGTGGAATAAAAATAATTTTGGTTTTTCATTTGATTGAAAAATCAATTCCTCTTGAAAGACGTTAGATAACACTCGCCACTCAAACGATATAATTTTTAAACTCACTTTGAAAGCCTTTTTTCGAATGAATAATTTTTTGAGTGAAATATACAAATATTATTAAAGAAGTAATCATAATTTTAACGAAAACAAAAATTAATGAGCTACACAACTAACAGTTGAATGTCAGTTTTTATGTTGGCCCCCAAAGCTCACTAGTAGTCAAATGGTATTCCAAAATAAAAATAGAAGCTCGTTAATCTCCTAATTAACGAAATGATATCGATTTATGACTTCTTTGAATGATTTAGTGACACTAAAAAAGACAGGTACAGCAAAGTAATTTTTTTTTTTTTTTTTTTTCATCAAGTAAAACACTAAGTGACGAGTAAAAATATAAAAACGATGTCAAGTCAGCCTTGTCATTTCCTACGTAGAAAATGTAAGAGGGTTCTTATTTTCCTGAGTGTTGATAATGTGTAGTATTTTATCGACCCAAAGAACATATGTTGAAATTTTTTAATATATTGCTTTGTGTTTATATGGATTAAACTGTTAGAATTTCTTACCATTGCCATTTTTAGAATCTTTCGATGGATTATCACTCGGTTTAGCAGGTATTTTGAGAGGCTACAAGACATACATTTATTTTATTTTTTTTAATATTGCAACAATCAAGTTGTCAAGATATACCATTAAAATATCGAGTAATGGTAAATTTATCAAAATAGGTGGCGCAATAGAAGTATTAAATTTAATAAAAAATTTATTTAATCATAACTGGATTTTAATTTTAGAAATAGATACATTCAAAGTACGTCCAAACAAAATATTAAATTTTTTTAATTACAATAGATTCTGGTTAAAGTAACCATAATACAGTTATTGAATTGTTTAATATTATGAAAAAGGAACTATGTCTAGAGACTAGTACGGTATGTAGTTGTATACTGTAAATATACATAATATTAAGCAAACACTAAACTATACTAGTCAAAATGTTGTATTCGTACTATGAAATCTCATGCGAAATTCTTAGTGACAATAAATAGAGAATTATCCAAACGACCCACACTGTAAGCTTGTTTAGCTAGCAGATATCTCATGACTGTTTTGACAGTTTTTACGTAACGTTAACCATGAAATCTCTAGAATGTGTGCAGTATAACCAAGTATGATATTGTTAGGCTCATCATCTGTAAAAATTATATATCGTAGAATATATTTTGTTTTTTGTACTGCATGAAGTGATTTTCTGGTGTGCATCAATTATTTTAGATTTGCTGATGTACTCTTCAAATAGTATTAAAAATACTCACCGACACGAATAACGATTCGTTAAATAGAAATACATTTATAGCTTCGAATCTGATATCTGCACTTTTGCATCTATGTGAAAAGAGTAGTAGCTAAAAAAAAATATTTTTATTTTTCATAATATTTATAAATTAAATTTTTCAACTTAACATTTTTTTTATAACTCTGCGCACAAGAAATTGCTTTTAAGCTTCACGAGCTTCACGAGCTTTTAGTTGTTTAAGTTCTATATATGCCATAACCTTACAACGCTGTTTTTTTACGTTTTGTAAGCTTAATTTTATGGAAAACAAAGGAAACGTTCAAAAAAAATTTATATTTTTCGCAGACTGATTAAAAATGAGAAAACTGTAAAAACTTAAAACCAGATTCTAATGCTTATTTAATAATTTTTTAGTTCACATCTGATACGTAATATTATTGTACTTCTCGAAATCGTTATACACCAAACAATTTATCAATGCGTCACTTATATTTTGACTCTGCATAATTTACAGAAGTTTCATGAAAAGTTTAAACTATTAAAAAGTATAAATATTCATAACTAGTTATATGTTACCTCTAGAATTGCCATACTTGGAAATTTAGTTATTAGTAAAACCATAATTAAGATGTTAAAAGTGTACAGAAATTGTAGTGTGAGGTCATTTATTCGAATAATGTTCCCGTTTAAATTTAACAGTTTTACATATTTCACAATAATCATTTTCACTTCCATGTTCCATTTCCATTTATGACATATTCATCTATATGAAACGATTTTTCACTGTATTTATTTTCAAACCCGGCTGTCTAGCATTTTTAACGCTCGATTTTTATTTTACGTTTGTTATGTAAAAATTCAACAATCGTTCGTATAAATTTTTTTTTTTTTTTTGCAATAATGACAAGTATCGGCTATCCACCAACAATTGTAAAATATAACGAACGAGTCACAACACAAAAAGTATGTACACTTAAACATCTGCGGTACACACTGCTTTTTTATGCTCGATTTATTTACTATGCACCTACAATGAATGTAAAGAAGATTAAAACAATGGGGTCATGAAACATATGCATGCACAATATTCACAAGGTCGGGTCGTAGGCAGATAAGTAATATTGCACTTGATCGCGTACATAAATAAATATGTACATAACTATTAAGACAATAACGTTGCTGCAACGTGGGTCTCTGTTTTTCTCGTTTTGTGCATCAATACGTGCAATAGAGAGCAGATGTCTTATGATTACATATACACGCGTGTAAAGCACTACAATAGGATAATTGAGTCTCTAGGCTAACAATTTCTTATCTTGTTAAACATGGAGAAAGATAATCATCGTTTTCTTGATAAAATAATAATATAATTACGATAGTATGATTTTTTTTTGTTAATGGAGTGCATGACAATGGTGATCTGTATGTAGAATACCAATGAGGTGGACTTGTCTGGTATGAGTTACGAGTTTAAATGAAAATTTTAGGTACAATTCCTGATAGAACATTCAACAGGTCACAGTTTTAAACTTTAACAAATTTTTTATTCCAATACGTTAATATCGAATATAAATACGTCGATTAAACTTGGTCTTTAATTAATGATGTTATGTTCTCAAAAGGTGTAAACAAAAACCTCAATAAAAACGAACGTAAGCACCTAAAAATAAAAAAACGTATGGTGCATGATTTGTAAAAAGAATTTTTTATTGTCCTATGATTTTGAAGTTTTTGTACAAAAGTTACGAATAGTTAAAGTAAAAAAACTAAAGTTGCAAGACGTAAACCGACGTAAATCATCTTGATGTTCATCAAGATACGCATGTAACTTTTAGATAGTGTTCAAGATTTATTAATAATTTTTTTTCTTTCCTATATATTCATTCACGTTTAGACAGAAAATCATATCATTTTCTGCTAGAGAGGTGCAAGCACTCGAAATTCATTCATTACGTACAATTTGATCGTTTGATATAACTTTGAAACAAAAGAGCGCTAGCCTTCATTACTGTAGTCTATTTAATGTTTCGATAGAGAGAAACATATCCCAAAGCTCTAACTCTCATCTGTATTCCAAAACTGACGATTTCTCTTGAGTACATAATGATTATTACTATTAAAAAAAAATTATTAAGGAATATTTGTGTACTTCCTATAATTCATCTAAATTCATTAAAAAGAATAATCTACATAGTTAAGAAGATATCAAATAAAATTTTACAATAATTTTAACTTCACAGTGTGAAACAAAATTTAAAAAATTGTTTTTAGTGTCATGAAAAAAAAATACCATGCAGTATTACACATAGTTAACAGATATAAGAAATTTTTAATCCATATAATACCTTCCCAATTGTAAATATTATATATTGTATTTTTTTAAAAATTATTTTGCCAAAAAATTTTGTTCAAGTTAATATCATCATAGTGATTATTATCTGACAAAAAAGAAATGCACATTAAACAATGTTTCACTTTCACTTATAAATTCAACACATTTGGTGATCTAGCATGTTTTAATTACTATTTAACTATAAAAAAATTAAAAAAAAAAAAAAAAAAACACTGACCTCCGCAGATAATGAATTTATGAGAGAAAAAAACTTTAGGATTTTGAATGTGATATTTTTATTTTTGTGCATATAGCGTGTAGAGGGATGATTAACAACAGTAAAGGTTTTTGTTATCCTTAATGTCGTTCTATATTAATTGTGTTGTATCGACTCTGCAGATGTAATCATTAAGCGTTCTCATTTTAACACAAAAAGTAAAATTCAAGTTCAAGAATTGTATACGTGAGGACGCCACAAATCACGTAAACTATACTTACCCTCATCCATAAGAAAATTCTAAAATTAACTCGCGCACGCATCACGCCATTAACCTTCACATTGAAAATGGTATACAGAAAACTCTGTGCCTTTTCAGTTGACTTTAAATCCCGATCGTTTACTTACTGTCGCTCAGGGGGTCCTTTTTTTTCGAAAAAGGGAAGGGATCGAGGGAAAAAAGAGCATTGCGTGTAGTACCTCCCCCGGATGCGAGCTGCGGTGTTAAATATAGATGCACCGCGTGTTTATTGCGAGAGGAGGGAAAGAGATACTGGCAAAGAGGATTTTTGGGAAAAAACGACGGATCAACGAATTTTGTTGCTGCACCAGCTGGTTTTTTTTTTTTTTTTTTTTTTTTCATCCGTCTCACGAGTGTCAAGTGATGTGCGCGACTGTATTGTAGAAAAATGACGGATCGCATTTTTTGCTGGGATGATGCTGGAGATTACCGCAGAAGTTGATTTTGGGGTAGATAAAATTTTTCATCCTACAGATATCAAAATAAATATATCTAATGGTGAAATTCAATGTAAATTATTTTTAAAAATATCTGATTTAGAAAAAAGTAATTTTTTTATGCACATTCCTATTTTTTCATTACTTTCGTCCATTTTTAGAAAAAAAAGTCATTCAGTTATTATTAAAAAAAAAGTTACCTAATTAAAATTAAAAAAAGAAATGTTGTTAAACTTTTTTTTTAGATATCTACTGAAAATATTATCTAGTTAAAAGTGATATTATAAATACGCAAAATGTATTCATATTCAAGAAGATTTATTAGAACTTATTAAGTGGCTTCAGGTGCCGTGTTTTGAAGCCGATGATTGATTGAAAATGTGCGGTTCTGATATTTGAAGCATTAAATTAATAAATTTAAAAAACGTAATTCCCATCCTATTTTTTAATGATCATTGGATAAAATAAATCCTTAAGTTTAGAAAAAAGAAAAAAAAAATTTCCACGCCACCCATAAAACACACAATCGCCCCATCGAATCGCGTTTCCACGAGTAAAAAACAGCGCGCGTATCATCTGCAAAAAAAAAACTCTCCCACAGTCTAACGACGAAAAAAAACCCCGCATCCGTTGGAAATCCTCAAAATTAAAAAATAACAACATTACCCACGAGTGAACGCCGAAACGGAAGAAGAGCGACGAGGTGTTGTTTTTTGTCGACCTCCCCACCGAGGCATCAGGCGCGAGGGGAGCGCACTTATTTTTAAAAGTACCAACGCGACGGGGTGAACGATGCCCCCACTACGTACATACATATACCTGCACAGCTGAGAGTCAGTTAGGAATTATTATTACACACGACTCGTTGAGAAACCTACATATATACACACGCTCGTGGGGTAGATCTTTATCAGTGCGGGAGCTATTACCGACTCGCAATGCGCTGCGCTGAGATTTTTTGCGGGCCCTTGACTGATTTTTTTCATTCCCACACCACAGTGTGAGAGTTGAGGCAAAAAAAACGACGGCCCTGCGATAAGTTCGAAAAAAAAAAAAAAAAACGTGCAGCCTATATCACCGGTGATGAATTCATCGCTGAGCGCCGATAGTCCCGTCGAGATAGGACGTGCAATAATAATTACACCGCAAGATTTACACGTTTGCACGAAAATCTCGATCCCCGGAAAAAAAAAAAAAAAATGATTATCATCGATGCAGCGCCGAGCACATTTTGACGCGGGCAATTAAAAAACTTTGCATTTTCACGGATTGTTCGTTAAAAAATCACGCGAACTGCATGCACTTGTAAAAATTCCTACTTTGGTCTCTGAGGTATTTTAATGCCTCTATCTCAAGGATGGAGCCTCGCAATTACGCTCTGCTTTATGTTACGCGCAGGTACGCATATATATATATACCCACATTGCGGTACGACACAATGCCGAGGTACGTCAAACGGTGCGGAAAAAAGTGCACACTAGGTGCAGTAGTTTATAAGCGGAGATGGAAGGGAATCGATAAGGCGCGTATATTCACACGCGCGAGGCGCTCGTGTAATTGCTCTCTATACGATGGACGCTTCGGGTATATAGACTCGTGTGAGGGGCGAAAATTAGTTGCGAAGAGAGAGGATGTACACTCGGCTGCTGTCTCTTTTGCCGAAACGAGACTTGTGTTATATTGTTATCGCGTTACATACTTGATGATTGTTGCCTTAATAAGGACGAGGGTTGATGGGTGCATTTTGCGAGTAATTACATATATGTTGCACCGCTTGCATGGGCTTTTCTTCTGTTTTTATTATTATCAACATATTATATGTATATGGCTATTACAGTGGTTTTACGTTTCTTCTTTTCCTCTTTTATCGTTACAGATCTTTTTATCGTATATAGGCTTAATGGAAATGAAAATATGTAACGAAAGGAATGAGCGTAGAGTAAGGGTGCATTATATTTTGCGTTTTATCGGTGCAAGCGTTGGTCTTGGTATTTCACTGACTGTCTAGTAAGTAGGCAATGTTGAATCCTGATTTTCGTTAATTTTATTCTGACTTTTAACGTTTTCACTGACATAACTGTACCATTCTTTTATTTCGACAACAATTTTTTTTCTTGTTTTTTCATCTACACGTATTATTATTATTATTATTATTATTATTGTTATTATTACTATTATTATCATNTACATATTTACATATTACAGGACAGTGTCACTAGAGACGATCTCAAATACCTATAATACTTTATGACTTACAAATCTAAATATAGTATACATATACAATAAATACCACAGTGTATCATAAATACCATTTATTTATTTATTTTTACTTTTTTTTTACTAATGTAGTGATCTCCCTAAATTTCCACATAATTTTCATAATCTATATCCTGAGTTTCGCAATAAATTTTGTAGCATTTCACAGAAATTAATTCTTCCAAAATGATCATGCTGTACTGTTTTAAAAGAGTATATTTCATTACTACTTGTAACAAAATACTTAACCGAAATTGTTCCACCGAAAAATTGTGTAATATGTTGAAAACAAAATGATGCTTATTTTTAAGGATATTAGTTAAACGTTTGCATGGTTTTTTGAAATATTGTTTCCCGAATTTTTTTCCCATCGAAAATATTACATATAATTATTACTATGCGATTTTTTGATGAAGATTGTGTTATAAATCGTGAAAAAAAAATATCCTTCACTTATAATAACAATGAATTATTAATAAAAATACAAAAAAATTTTTTTTTAAATAATTAGTGTCGATGTGATGCATCATAATGTATAAAAATGAAAAAATGTCCACCCTATCGTTACCCCCACTAAAAATAATTAAAAATAGTTTCCAATGATAAAATAAAAACTCTAACGCTCCCTTTTCATACTAATAACGCCCAAAAAAGGACAATCCACACAACTCACTCCCCACACACATATACCCACCCCATATACACTCACTATGCAAGGACAGCGAATGAAAAAAAATGACTCCAACCCGCGAGCGCGCGCTTTTCACGCTCACCGCATCAAGCGCGTTGTTTCTCGTCCCCAGTATTATTGTTTTTTTTTTTTTTTTTTTTTTTTCATTTCCCACTCTCGACTTTGAGTTCCGGGATTTCTTGCATATAAATACGTACACACTTTCAGCCCGAGGGAGGAATAAATTTCAAGGTCCGGGTGCCGCGGGCAGGAAGCGACAGTTGCGCCGAGAGAGTTACACGCGTGTATGGCCTTATTATGGTGCACCGAGATTTTTAGCATATGCGCGTCTGGAGGAAGTGTGCGGCGACGGCATATGCTCGCGTGTGTTGTATGACGAAAAGTAAAGGAAGAAAGAAAGCCCGCAGGCGCGTGCATGAATATGCATTTCTCTTTTCGCCTAAAATGTACACGTTATACATTATATAGAGGGGGTAGATTTTTTTTTTTTAAGGGAAGCCCATTTACCACCCGTGCGCTCATGCCGTATGCGTTTACACTATGTCGGATAGCGGTGGCCGTTTCCTTCCGCAAAAGAAAGAGAGAGTAGTTTGACTTAGCTGAGAGTCATTGTGCATTATTTTTAGAATGTTTTAGGGCTGCTTGCGTTGGCATGGACAATGTGGAATTATTTTCTGCCCCAAACAACGGAGTTTTTGTAAAATAAATTGTGTTTCTTTATACAGCTTCTGGTAATATAATTTCTATAATAACAAATAAGTTTTTTGGCAGGTCATACGTACGATGAATAATTTATTGCATCAAAGAATGCCCAGTATTATTCTATATTAAAAATTGAAATATTGCTATTTGGATTCACATGAATATTTTATGATATCTGAATTACTGTTTAAAAAAAAAAACTGTACATCCAGAGGCCAAGACTTCAAAAAAAATCCATACAACTTGATTTAATTTAATTGATATGGTACATCCATGGATATGTTGTTGAGATTTACTACAAAGAGATCCATTCAGTGCAACCGAGAAGCATTTTTCTCTTATATTTTAGGGATGCTGCGTGTTAAGATTTGGGCATAAATGGTTTCGTATACTTTGCGTTACAATGTTTTTTCCAAGTTTATGATGCATCATATGAGCTGAAAAATTTTTTCCCCGCGCTTAATATCACAATATGTAATAGACAAATTTTCTGAAGAAACTAAATTATGGATTACATTAAAAAAAAAAAAATTTTTTTATATGTGTTCAAATATTTTTATGATAAAATGTATTTTCTAAAAAATATAATATAATAATT
>NW_019379814.1:235786-270209 GCF_000648655.2 Copidosoma floridanum
AATTTTGAGATGTATACTACAAAATATTGATCATTCCTCTTATAAGGTATGTCGTCAATGTATTCGTATTGAATATTCATAGGTAGCTACCGTTGGGCAGGATTCTATCAAAAAAATATTACAAAATAAAGAAATTTTAAGATGTATACTACAAAATATTGATCATTCCTCTTATAAGGTATATTGTCAATGTATTTGTATGAAATATTTATAGGTAGCTACCGTTAGGGCAGGGTTTAGTTAAAAAAATATTACTAAATTAGGAAATTTTTCGATGTATACTACAAAATATTAATTATTACTTTTATAAGGAATGTTGTCAATGTATCCGTATAAATATTTATAGGTAGCTACCGTTGGGGCAGGATTCTAAAAAAAATGTATTACTAAATAAAGATATTTGTAGAATGTACACTGCAAATTGTCTTTTTCTTGTTAAATTATGTTTGACAAATCATCGGCAAAATTGAAGAGTGTATAAAATACATTAAGTACCAGAATCAAAAAAAAATTTAATTATTTATAAATGTTTAAATCAATTGTTTCATATTATAGATTGATTCATACATATATTATTTGCAAATTAAACAATATGTTCACTGAATACTGCATCCATACTAACTCACTGTATGGTGCTGTACCCTATCGGTCATCTGGGGCATTAACGCGCCTTAGTTCGAACGTCTTTCGAATCCGAGAAGAGAACACAGACGCGTAAGTAATGCGAATGACGAGCGAAGAAGCAAAATACGTCCGCCCATCGCTCGCTTGTATACGAGAAATCATGCGAGGAAGGAAAGACGCGGAGAGTATAAGCATGTCTATATAACTTTTCGAATGGTCATCATCATCATCATCTCCCTTCTTCCCTTGCGCCATCATTTCTCGATTAAGAAAGAGAGAGGGAAAGAGAAAGCTGCGACGCGATTTTATCGGGATGTATCATAAGGTGCCACCATACACGCGAGGCATAGGTATATAAAACTTTTAAAAGCGTAAAGTATACTCTCGGACGATGCTGCGAGCAAGAGATAAAAAGGAAGCAAGAGGCAAGAGAAGGAAGGCGAGTTGTGTTTAAGAGTACGATTTCATATGATGCTGCGTCGAAGCTATATTTTGCCATACATTGATATGAAACTTCCTCTCACATACATCTCAGTAATTTTTTTTTTTACTCAATTGTACTATAATTTTTAATTTAATCATCTGTAATAATTTTCCAATTTTTCTTTTTACGCAGGAAGATTTTTTTTCTAAGTTAATTTGGTGTGTATCATTTTTATACTACTAAAACAATGATAATTAATGATAATAACGGAAAAAATCAACTATTTTTTTTTTTTTTTAGAAAAATTGAATTAAAAAATCGATTAATTAGAAATAAAAAAAAAATTAGACGGCATAATATAAATTCTTTTTTTCAAAGCTAATAGGAATCAAGTTGGAAAAAAAATTAGCCTTGTTTGATCAAAATCGATTGAGGTAATCATAATATATGGCTATTTCTACACTTACAAAAACGTACACGCACACACACTAACATACATTTTTTTATTGACATATGTTACTTTGCAGAAAATTGGCCGCTTTCTTAGATTTTTCAACTTACGATTTAATTAAACATGGATGGATAGTAAAAAAATTAACTTACAAAAAAAAATTAAAAAAAAATTCTCAAGAGAATCCTCTATGTGTAAATTTTTTCTCTGTGACAAAGCTTCTTCTATAAGAAAGAAAAAAAAAATTATTCTACTTTGATTTCTAAGGGTTGGACTACAGTTAAACTGTTTAAATTTTCTAATATTATTTTTTAAAGATTTTTTTCATCACAGTAATATTTTTTAGCATTAAAAAAAACACTGCAATGGCAGTAGTTTATATTTTTAGTTTTTTTTTCATTTATCAAAAAAACACCTATACCACACATTGCAGTAACGTTTAAAGCTGCCAAAGTAGGAACTCAACTGCTCTACTGATCCAACTCCTGAAATATCAGCAATATTTAGACCACAACTCAAATTATTTTAATACCTAATAAATAATTCAATATTTTAAAAAACATGTTTCTGTAGGTCACAGAAAACGTTGTCTGTTAGCTACCATTCGTATATCTTGAAAAAAATGATAATTACGATTTATCGCATATATTTTTTAATAACAAGTAAGTGCACATATTGGAGATGAAAAGAGGATTGCAAAGTTATTAATTGAGGTGTGAATAAGCGAGTACAGCAGGTGAAACAGATTATTGTGCATCAAAAGTAATCGATTACATTGAAGTGTTGTGAAAGTCTGGAGATAAACGAATAAGCTTCAAGATTAAGGATGTATTTTTAATTTATAATCAATATCACTGACTCTTCCATGCGTTCTTCTGTAAACACGAATAATCGTCTTTCAAAAGTATAAAAATACATCTTTACCAAAATTTGGGTTTGTTTCTACAAGCGTAAATGATTATTTCAATCACTTTCATACTAGAAATTACCTAACATAAAATTTATTGCGAATTAAAGAACAAAAACAAATAACACAATCGCGTGTCATAACAATAAAGAGTATCTATCTACGAGAAGAATATATTTAGACGCATGTATTTTAATGACAGGAAAAGATCGAAAAATAGAGGCGAATTGTGCTACTTAGTTCCGATAAGATAAACTAGGTATGGTGTCCGTTTTGTTTTGACGAAACTCTGGGTTTTTTTGCTCGCTCTTTTGTGCGTCACATATTATACAAGCGAGGGAGCACGAGAAAAACAGAGAAAGAGATGGAAGCAGGCACCAGCTTGTTCGAGGCTGTAGTATAGATTGCCTATACGGATTGCGAAAGAGAGAAGCCTCTCGAGAGAGGAAGGCGGATGGGTGTGAGACGTACACGCGAAAAAGCCCGCCAAAACTGAGCACGTTCGCTCTTGTTTACACATACCTACTTGTAGCATATGGATATACGTTTCTTGCGATTCGAAGCGTTTTTTAACTGCGTTTCGAAAAAAAAACTTTTTTTTTTGTCAATTGGGTTACAAGGTTATCATCATCTGCTGATTGTAAGAATTTTTGGCTTAAAAATTTATCTGCGACCTTGAATCTCGAATTAACCCTTAACCCCCGATGATGAAATCGAAGCGAACGGACTGTCATTACTTTATCAAGCATTATTATTTTTTGTTTTTTCCTGTTTCGATTACTACTGTCGTGAATACTTGTAAGTTTTGGTAATTCAAAGTTTGGAGTGAAGTGCATGCTAATAATATAACTAGTCCACAGAGACAAAAACAGAATGTCGTAAACAGATAGAAGAGGAGACAGTTTCGGAGAACCAGCTTAGTTGTTTTTTAATTCGGGGAGAAAAACAGAACATCGTAGAGATTGAAGGGAAGAGAGCTTCGGAGAATCGGCTTAGTTGTTTTTTAGTTCGGAATTTGTAAGTGAGTCAAGGACTGGTTATATAAGACATAAACAGCCATAGTCTAATAGAGTTCTATTATTATTTCCGGTGTTCTATATTTTTTAAATTAGTCTTGCTTACCAACGAGGTCTTAGCTATTTCTGGTGCGATTGTGGCAGTTAAATACCTTTTCCGCCTTCGGGTGGTTTTGGGAGGCTGGTACTTCCTCGGGCGAAAAAGCAGTTTTCCGGAACTCGTTCGAAAAGTCTCCTTTACGAACCTCGTTACGTCCCTCGCCTTCGGCTCGGGCCGTAAACGTCTCGGTTCGCAAACAGAGACTTTTCAAACTCGTAGGAAAACTACCATTTCCAAATTCTTACTGAAATTTAAGACCATAGAATTAGAGTAATTAAGTGTAGTGTACTTTATCGTAACCTGGAGCCCAGTTTATGGAATTTTGGTAAAGTTGGAAAAAGATAAATAGAAGAATATAAGGGTTAATTAAGGGAAGGGGAATTGGGGTTAATAGATTTTAGGTAGGATAAACGGGGTTTCCACAGATGGAGTAAAGATGAACACCGTCATTACGTAGGTCGTAGAAAGTGCATGTAAATACGATTGATTTTGTATTCTTATGTCCGACTCGTGGAAGAAGTTTTTCTTACAGCGAACGTAAAGTGCTATTTTCCGACCTCAGGCGTTTTAGAGGATCGGGTGTGTCCGTGGCTGGAAAAATAGGATTCGCCACATAAGCGTCATCGCTCCGTAGCTACGTTACGTTCCTTGGTCCCTTGCTTCGCAGGTCCCTCGGACCACAAAATAGCCCCAGAGACGATGGCACTTATCCGACGAAAACTACTATTTTGCACCATGGGCAAGTGCAACTGCCGCTTTGCGTCTTTGTAATCACTTTGGGCCCGGAGAGTGCAAAAAACTTTTCTGCCCGTGGGCTCAAAGTGATTTACAGGGTGCAAAATGTGCCCACAGGCGCAAAATTGCACTTTGCGCCCTTGGTAAGAAATGGTAGTTTTCCTACGAGTTTGAAAAGTCTCTGTTTGCGAACCGAGAGGTTTGCGGCCCGAGCCGAGGGCGAGGGACGTAACGAGGTTCGTAAAGGAGACTTTTCGAACGAGTTCTGGAAAACTGCTTTTTCGCCCGAGGAAGTACCAGCCTCCCAAAACCACCCGAGGGCGGAAAACTGTTTTTTCGCCCGAGGAAGTACCAGCCTCCCAAAACCACCCGAGGGCGGAAAATTGAGTTTTTATTTTTTTTTCGGTTGGAAAAAAGTAAAAAACACAAAGAGTTATTTGAGTTATTGGAGTTCACATTTTTAACATTATAAGAGTTAGGTTTAAATTTTTTTTATGTGATAATATCGTTTATTAAGGCTGAAAATATCGTTTTGAAGGTACGAAGTGCAGTTTAACTTATAACATAAAGCACGTCTAAGCATGCGCAACGGTGACAGCAGCAGCTGCAGAAAGTAGAAACGGGTAGCTCAATGAAGGGTTAACTGTACTTCTTACCGTCAAAAAGATTTGTTCGGCCTTAATAAACGATTTCATCATTTCAAAAAATAACCTAACTCTAATAATTTTAAAAATATGTGCTCCATCAAGTTTTTGAGTTCGACAACTTTTCCACCGCGAAAAAAAAACTTAATTTCTCCCATAAGGCCTGTCCTGCTTTTTCTCTAGTAATGATGTATATATCACCGTGTCACGTGGTACAGGCATGTTCCCAATTCCCTTCACGAGGATTATTGCATGGTGACAAAGCACATGTGAAAATTCATAGAGGTACTTGCCCGAAAAAGTTGCACACGATCTTTACACATTCGACTCGCACCTCTGAGAAACTAATTGCTCATGTGCGTATTCCAACTGTGGTCCGATGTTTCGGAAGCTGTGTAAAATAAGGTCCCCTTTGCTGTGTAAATGATTCATATCACAAACAAATCTGAGGCGGTTTTTTAATATGCCAATGACGATAGCATGTAAATGCAGAGTCTATCGGGCATAGTTCTCAGAAATGGCTGTAATATATATACGTTTATCTTGGCCAGGGCCTGATCATAGCATGGGGTATAACTCATTACACTGTGTAATAAACTCTTCATTTAAGCCTGGCCAGGCACCGATGTAAGTTTCGCCTATCTGGGCCCTGGTCTTAGCCTTCGGATCAAATTCTTGTCGGGAAGGCATACCAGGTACATTAGATTGGTTTGGAGCAGCTCAGAAGAGCTCCGTTTCGCCCCAAAACACGCGTTTTGCTCCGAACTCACCTGACAAACTTCTACAGTCAGTATATCTATATTTATGGCGTAGAAGTATAACGCGGAACTCTGGACCACTGGTGAGTTCGGAGCAAAACTCGTGTTTTGAGGTGGAATTAAGCTCCAAACGAACCTAATGACGTCTCTTTTTCATTCTCTCTTCCTTCTTTTGCCTATCCATATATAGTACCCACACTTGTGTCCGTTTCAATGATCGTGAAGTGGGCGACCGACGGAGGGGAAGGCGTAAAGAATCTGTATAAGTAGAATTACCCCTCACAAAATACTAAGTGGTGGGAATCCGAGAGGCGGCGGTTGGCGATCGAAACCAGCTTCATCCGTACACGAGCGTAACCGAAGTTGCCCGAAGCACCCATTATTGCAGGTTTGCAGGACTCGCACTACGCGCAGCAGTCGTCGCTGCTCGCAACAATATTTGCGAGCGTCAGTTGTTCGAGAGCGTTTCACGCGTGTGTTACGTGAGTCTTTGCCTCGTCGCCACTATCAAGAGGCCCCAATTTTTGGAGCAAGTGTGACAAATAAGCCCGTGATTACGAATAAGTGCGTTCATAACCATCTATCCCGTGTTGTTAAGGACAGTGTTCAAAGGTGAATTATCGAACTTTACAAATAATATCAGGCCGGAAAACAAAAATAACCCGTGCTGTTCGTACCCAACACATATGTATGTATGTGTGTGTACGTATACCTAGTGTGAGTGTGACACGTGCCCAACGCTTGTTGCCGAGCAAAGGAGGATAAACTCCACCTCCGCCATAATAAGCTAAAGAATACTTTCAATTAAATAACATCATTGGAGCAATTTATCCAGACAGCAAGGAAAGTATAAAAATCACGTGCTGCGCCCAAAAGTTATTGCGCGAAAGATGGATGTATTAGTATTTGCTGAGTCGTGATTTTCGTATGTATGGCCCATGCGCACATACATCGTTTTTGCAGACACCCGTACCATTAGGGTGCAGTCCCACGGCGCGTAATAGAGGAAAGACCGATGCGTAACCCACTTAAGCCTGTTAGTGCAAGCGAGATAAAAGTACCTCTCATTTGCACTCACGGGCGTAAACTAGTTGCGCATCGGTCTTTCCTGCCCATATGAAAGGGGCGAACTTTGGCTGAGCAGGATAAAAAGGCGCGCAATAGATTTGGTTGGCTCGTTTTATTGCGCAAAGTCTATTTCGCAGCTGTATTACGCACGGTGGGACTGCACCCTTAGCATCTGCTGTAGGTACACTCGAGGCACTTTATATCTGTCGGAACGATTGGTCTACATACGGTCAATGATGTCCTGTAACGTATAATATAACAAAGACGTACTGTCACTTAACAGGTAATTTTTCATCGTTCCGACAAATATAAAGTGCCTCGAGTGTACATACGCGCACTCTTGTCCCGACGTTCTGCTATCTCAACTGTGGCTAAAACGACACCCGTTCATATGCTAATGTATACCTATATAATATACTTTAGCATACATATTTTCTGGTGTAGTTTTCGGCAAATCTGACGAGAGACTGCTCAGCACGATATATATACTTACGCAAAAGAGCGGGAACCACTCGAAACTTTCTCCGATAATTTAGTGTAGTTAGTCGAGGTCGCTCCCTTGCTTTCTCTTGTACGATGTTAACTCCCTCTTCTCTCCTTTTCGTGCCGCGTGCAAGATTAAATTCAGAAACGGAGCGCGTAAAATTTTGTATACCATCGTAAACCTTTGCGTCGAGAAAAAAGTTAAGAAAGGTTGAAACTGTTACCGTCATTTTGTATTAGTTCCCCACGTGTTTCTTGAAATGAAAGTCGGGAGACAGCTAAAAGAGCAAGAAAAATAACAGAACTAAACAACAATTCCGAAAAATAAAATCAAATGAAATAAGAGAAGCAAAAGACAGGGACGTGCATGTATCTACAAGTCGTTTCTTGTCGATAGCCTTGGGGCTGGAACGCGATGAACGTGGCAGGTTGGCAACGACGTATAGAAGTCACTCACTTATACACAGGAAAATTCCGTCTGCTGCTTCTTTAATTTTTATTTTATTTTTTTCGCTAATAGCACTTGACGAATATTTCGTGCTGAGACACGCTCGTCACTGCAGTGCATTAGCTGTCACTCGGCTTTTGTTTCGGTGAACACGTGCGAATCAGGGGACAAGTACACAAAATGATAATAACAGTTGAACAATCACTGCGTATTATCCGACTTTCGTAATTTTTCATCGACGCGGAAGATTATGATTATACATAAAAATTGAAACAGTGCGTGTGTTCAAAAAAAAAAAAAAAAAAATCGATCACAGAGCGAGCGATCAACAATATCGATAGCGAGATCGATAGTATCGACGGTGATCCCGCGCTCCGTTTCTGAATTCATCTTGCACACGGCACGAAAAGCAGGGAATGATAAAAAAGAAGGAAGTTATCAACGCACAAGAGAGTACAACAAGAATTTCCCGCGTAAATTCTGAGGAGTTTCTCGTCCAAGTGGACAAAAACTACACTCGTGCGTGTATGATTGGATGTCGCCCTGGCCACGGAAGATATGGGAGGAGAAAGACAAAGAACAGTGTCGCGATAAAAACCAGCGCGACATTGTGAAATCGTGTGTAGTCGCGAGAGTATACCGTGAGCGCACGTGTTACGTGTCACAATAACCACGACTCTCGGCGAACCGATAAAACCGTCTTTCACGTGGTTTTTCTTGTCGTTTGGACGAAATTGCTACCAAACCGGTGTGATTTAGGCGAAAATATTCTTCCGTTTACTACTGAGGTTTCTTCTCGTTGGTTCAGCAACAAGCTATGGGTGCGCGACACGCAATAGGTATTTGTACATCATACCCGTACATACGAGCAACTTGGATTATTTTTGTTATCCAGCCTGATGCAAAGATGGATGATTTACCTCCGAGCAGTGTCTTCAACAATAATTGTTATCTTTTATAGTTGAAAAGCAACAAGAAGGAGGAAAAATGAGTACCCGCGTACTCAATCCTGCTGCCACGTTGATGACGGAGATAATTAGGATTGGCAGTGCCAGCACGCCACCAAGGAGTACCGGCAGGAGCAGCATCAGAGGCCGAGTACAGCCGAGCCGAGAAGCTTTGGCGATGGTGAAGCGTGACTTGTTCGGTCCAGTGGATCACGTAGCGGCACGTGCTATGGCTGAAGATGAGTTGGAAGCCCAGTCGATCCAGGAGACCGAGCGCTGGGGTTTTGACTTTAGGCTGGAGATGCCAAAGAACGGCAGTGGCTCAAGGTTCGAGTGGGAAATCGTTACGGCGAACGACGACGTTCCTGAGCCTTACGCTTGGCGCGGTATGCCTTATACCAAGAAAAGCATGCCCTCGAGTCCGAAAAAGTCGTCTTCAGCCATGCTCTCGCCAAGGACAGTCAGAATAGCCGATGATTCACTGACGATACCTACGCCCGTCAAAGTGTACCATTCGATGTGTGAGTCCGAGAGAACGCCGCCACAGGAGAGCTGTAACCTTGGTTCCTTGACGACGACGGCCATGACGAAGGAGAGGAATGCCAGGGTACAGCATGTGAAGCAGAGCAGGAGGAGTTGTACGAGTAGTAGCAGCACCACGCCTGGTCAGATGAGGAAACAAATGGCGATAACCGGTGAGTAAAAATCTTTGTTAATTTTTTTTATTTCTCTTTATCTCGTTGTACTTGTAAAATGACAAAGATGGCGGCTTTGGCTTTGATGAGCCAGAGCGCCACTAACTTGAGTCGTATTACATTTTCAACTAGTGTGTGAAAGAAGAACACCTAGTAGGAAGTGGGAATCCGAAATGACGACAGCCAGCTCGTACACATAAGAACAAAGCCAACGTAAACTGCCTCATGATTGACAACCAATCACGGAGCAGTTCGCTAATTGCTACTTAAACTGCGCCGTTATTGGTTGTCGAAATAATGAACAGTCGTTGCTCTGAGCTATCGTTGTCATCGAAATGCACGTCACTGGAATAAGCTTTTATAGGTTAACGACAAAATTGTAGTGCATTGTCGTTTCGAATTTCGGACCCCCTCCCCTCCCCAGCAAGAAAATAAAAAATAAACGATGTATTGCTCGTGTGAGTGTGAATGCGTGTGCTTCAATGTACGTGGAATATTTTTAGCTGGGATGCTTTAAAAGTTTTTGTCGAGATATTTTTAAGTTCCCGAGTTATTTTAAACGAGTTACTTCGAGCCATTGGCACACAACCATTTGAGCTCTGCAAAGGTGCGTTTCTTTCGAGCGATGAATTTTTAAAACATGCGTTAGAACAATGTTGCACCAATATGTGTAATTCGTTGGTAAACATTTTCAAGTTGGCTAGAAGACAACGTTTAATCAGCTTTTAAGAATGTCGAGACTAATGAGATTTTTTTCGTGTGATAAGACTTTTTTTTTCCGTCCGTTTATCTTTTTTATGCTTAGTAGTTTTATTAGTCACTATTTTTACATCCAAACACGTTTATGACAGACGCGTGTAAAAAGAATGTCTTTATCAAAAAGAAACACGCGAAATAAATAAAAATGCTAATGCTGTGTTATAGTTGTATGACGACTGTAATCAGGTACCAGCAGATTTTTTTTTTTTACCCCGATACCATGAGTAATTCTTCAAAGAGAAACTGGTTAACAAGTGTACTTATGTGTAGTTTGTTAACTACATTCTGACATCCATAAATTTACACGCTTTCGTTTTTGTTTACCTCGTTATGTTTAAATGTGCAAAGGTATGGATTCAAAGAAAAAAACATATATCAATCTGCATAATGTAAAAAAAAGCGAACAATTCATTTCTTAGTCGCTTATTATCATTGCTGAAAGATGTAAAAACCGAGTATCGAATTACTTTTTCCCCCTAAAATAAAAAAGAAACGTAACCGAAAAAAAGGGACATTATCGTCACAGCATTGTATCCTTCGTCGAGTGCCATCAGACAATCATCCCTCGCGCTGTTTCTCTTCGTGCAAGTACTGCGCTTCCACTTACAAAAATATACCCACGCGACGACGAATTTTATTTTCGTCCGTGCCGCGACAGCAAACAGGAGTGGGGGCGTTTTTTCCTCTCATCCGCTGCACTCAAGAGCGCCGTCGTCTCTGTTTATATTTTATCTCCCGGTGCGTGCAGCTTCGGCTGTACATACGCACCTCGTGGGACAGACGTGTTTTTTCAATCGTCGCCCTCTGAGCCCACAATCAAGGGGGTGCACGAACGAGAGATTCGAGAGACCAGACGGTGGTAGTTTTCTTCTTCCAAACCATATTTTTAGAACTCACGTATTGATTTTACATTTACAAAACACTCGAAATAATAATAAGTCTCTCCCGACTCCCAGCTTAATTTTTTCACCCTCCCGTGTTCGAGCACCCCTTCGAGCTTCAATCCTCCAAACCCGCATTTTCATTCAGTATCACCATCATCATCACATCGATCGAGGTCCAAAAACTTGCCTCTAATCACCGTCAATCCAGCCCCCCTTCATCCCTCAAAAAAAAAAAAAAAAAAAAAAATACTTGTCACGTCCAAACCGTAAATTTTCGTTAAGCTTCCCTTCTGTCTCGATTCCATCCGTGACAAGACGCACAGAGAGAAAAACGACACATCTCCGAAACACAGCGCTCTCCACTCCTTATCTCGAAAAAAAAAAAAAAAAAATTTCCTTCAGTACTCGAAGTTGCACATTATATTACACATCACCGATGGGGGGTCGTCGTCATCGACCAAACTCCATATACCAGGGCGGAAAAAAAAATAAAGGGAGCCATCGCGCAGAAACACAAGAAGTAGAAGAAGAGAGAGGGGTAGCTGTAGCAAAAACATGTGTACCAAAGGGGCGGAAAAGGGAAAGCGTGATGTACATATACATCTATATATGACGTTCGCCCGCCGCGTATACGGTAAGCAGCGTAACGTACTTTATTAATGAGCAAAGCGGGCGAGGGAGAAAGCAACAGCGTCAGCTGTTACAATATATACATAAAAGCCTCTGGTATGCCGGTGCGGTACAACGATACGTACATATGGGGGTTGCGAGACTGCACCCTCGCACGGATACCGTAATACACCGCACCCCCCTCCCCCTATATTTTTAACCAACGCGCATGGGGGTACGTATTATATTCTATATATACACATACAAATCAGCTGTGTGCATTATTTTCGTAACTTTGCGCGCCATATCTCTCTCTCTCTCTCTCTCTCTCTCTCTCGTCTGTTACCATTTAAAATCGAGGCTTTAACTCGCTCGAAAAGTATAACATGCGCACCGACGACGGCGATTTAAACGCTCCTCACTTCCGTTCTCCATATTTTCCTGCCTGGCTGACTTTCTTGTACGACGTAGTACTTCCTCTCTCTCTCTCGACGGAACTGTCTTAGATTTTACCCGCAACGGTTGACCTTTAATGCAACGCCTTACACCCACGCGCCCGTTTTAAAAGTAACCGTTACGCATGGATTTGGCGCGCCAAAGTTATCATCAGACAGATGGTTTCTCTTCTTCTTCTTCTTCGACAGTATTAACTTACGTGTCTCAATCCCCAAAATGCGTGTATATTTTGTTTAACTTTTATAGCCCCTTCGATTATCGAGCCCTCTCCAACTGTCAGTCCCCGTCTGTCGAAAAAATTCGTTTTCCCGCCCCCCCTAGAAAAAGATCACGTTCGATCATTCGTTCTTGACACACGCACCTTTGTAGCGCGAATCGAAACGAAGTGATTTATCTTCGTTCGGACCAAGTGTATGAAAAAAAAAATTCGGGAAAACTCATAAACGCAAGCTGAGGTGAAGCATGTGCTGATGGGCTCTTATTCTCGCAGAGATATCGGCGTGACGCTCTGGGGGGGTCGTCCGATCTTCCCCCATTTTAGAGCGTACACATTCATATATATTATTGTCCGCAGCGCTGCAGTTTTATGGCTCGTCACTCACTACTCGAAAATTTTCGGCAGCTGCAGTGAGCGACATTGAGATGTCGAGTGCGCACCCCAAAAAGCTCGTTTGCACCCCGATTGTTCTAGCGCGCTCCTCTCCCGCCCCTATATATATATATATATACGGGTACGCGAGATCTATAACGGGAGAAGCTGTGTGCGTTAAATGGCTCTTTTGACGGCTTCATTTTTATTTATTTTTTTCTCCCGCTGTCAGCGCACCACGTAACCTTCGAAATCGATCGGTTTCCAAATAAAATGCGCTCTCGCCCGTTAATTTCTTTCGTCATGCCCGTAATATTACAAATAGGCGTAATTTCTTAGTCACGCGACGTAACACCGCTGCGTTTTATTATCGTTGCAACAGTTGCGCGCGGGTAAAATGCAAACAGCAGCAGTAAAGGAAAAAAAAAACAACACACACCCAAAAGCCACGCGTACAATTATATTCGTAAATTTCGCCTTGTATATCTATAATTGTTGGTGTCCGTAGCCACAGGGGGTATAGAATCAACATTCGCGGAATCCAACCCCCTCGAATGCAAATAAACCAACACCACCCGCGCACGCGTGCATGTCTATTATTTTTAAAACCGTTTTTTTTTTTTTTTTTTTATCTTACAAGCACCATATGCATATATACCTTTCAGCATCGCCGAGGGGGTTGGAAATACTTATATATGTACGTGCATGCATATGCATGAACGAGAGCCTATCCATATGTACGTATACGCATTTAGATATAAAACCACCAGCACAGAGAGAGCGCGAGTCTAGAAATGCGGGAAGTATAAATGGGTAACAGATGGGGGCAGGGGTACGAAAGATATATATCGCGTCGCACGCCGGTATATCAAGATGTACATACGTGCCGTATCGAACGTGGCACGCGCGCACTTTATTTTAATTTTCGGCGAGGGGCCCATTAACGGGGCCCGCGTGCCTCGTTTTTGGGGGAGGCTCCTTACCCTGGAGCGCCCATTTGAATTCGTGTATATGTATATTTTTTGGGAGGACGAGGGCAGTTGACACGATCCGAGGGTAATATGGCCGAGGGGTCGCGTGGCCGTCTCCCGCGTATAATTATCGACCCGCGTCTGTTTGCCTGTATCATCGGACTTTTCGAATTCATTGCGAGTTGCTATACACAACGATCCATTGTAACCTTAACGAAGATACTTTGTTTTCCTTATACTTTTTACCTTCTCGAGGTTATTAAAGCTGCGAAAAAACTACCACACGAGCTGCCATGTGCACGCGCAATCATTCGTTGTGCGCAATAACTCGCAAATCACACAAGCAATCCGATTATCCGGATGAGCAAATGAAGCGCGAGCGCAGAGAAAGAGAGAAAAAAAAAAATTTGAATCACCTCAGACGCAATGGAATTAGCCGCGGAGTCGCGAGATAAGCTCCGCCTCCGTCCTGCTTTTCCTTTTTACTTTAATTCTTTATTTTCGTGCGTGGATTCTCTGTACAGTGCCCCGACGGTCGTTGTTTGTCATCGACTCAAGGTCAAGCATCGCGACGGGGCATTACAACCGCGTAAAAAAAAAAGATTACAAACAAGAGCGCGAGCGTGGAAAAAAATATTTGCACACGCGGTGCTCGTCATCCTCTCGTTAGCACGACCGCTGCTGTGTGCGAAAAAATTTACGATTCCAGTACTTGAATTAAAGATAACGGAAAAAAAAACTCGGAATGTAACGTGATTTCACGCCTGATTTCCAAAGATTTCTCAAGTAATTCACACATTATGGAGAGCACAGCCGAATCCATGAAAATGCAATACAAAAGCGAAATGCCGCGCTTACATTTGCATTACTTACAAGTTACATCGTGGGGTCGCGCGGCCTTGTTTTTTCGTACGCGCGAATTACAATAGGTGAAGCGCCCCGCATGCATATCTCTCACACCTCGAGCACTACATCGATGCGAAAGACGATAGAATTTCCCACCGAATTCCCTTAACCTTTGTTTTTTCCATTTCTGTTCGCAGATTTCATGAAGTGCCGCAAGCGCACGCTGAACGGCTCGTCGAAGGGCCTCATGGACTCACCACCGGCCAGCAAAGTGGCGCGCAAAAATAGCCAGATTCTCAGCTAGAGCTCCTCCCACTCCGGAAGCCGAACGGCTTTCCCCGAAGGAGGACAAAGGAGCTCCCACTGGGCCTCTCTCCCGCAATCGTGTGCAACTCCTTCGGCGGTTTGTGCGCGGTCACGCGTCTTTTACGTGCCTGTGACAAACAAAAAAATCGTGTTAAACAACAAAGAACTTGGAGGGAAATAAGTGAGGAACAAGCCAGTGCGCGTGAAACTCAGGGTTGCTTGGCTGTGCCATTCGCCCTATACATTTCCCCAATTTTTTTTTCCCCTCTTGTACTCCCATCGTGGAAGGACAAAAAAATTTACATTATGATTCCTTACTTTTCTCGCCACGGATTCTCTCCACGCACCCAATAAGGAGGGGCTTGGAAAGACTTTCTGAGCTCTTCCTAATTGTGTATATATATATTTGTCACAAACGCAAAGGTAAAAAAGTGCGAGCCTTATCTTACACCTATTGTCAATCAATTTTTTCTTTTCATCGATCGGTGCGCGATGACAATCTCCGAGAAAGGTCAGGAAACATAATGAATTTTTTTATCCTTCCGCGATGGGAGTACCCTGCATTTCACGCGCACTAACTTATTCCTTATTTTTTTTCCCTCTAATGTCTTTGTTTTTCAACACAATCCCTGTTCGTCACAGGTACGTGAACGACGCGTAACCGCGGATGAATCGGAGAATGGTCTTGTCCATATGCGCTGCCGCGTGCACTTGGAGATCCGGAAAGACGCGTCCTCCTCTCGAGGTTGGGTCGATTGCACTTGTCTGCCTTGACTCAGGGCCGAGAGGCGTGCCATTCTCGACGTTGTTTTTCTAGTGCTTTGGGTAGTAAAGCGGTTTTCACGATGTGATGCTTGAAAACCGTTTTCTTACCTGCCCAGTGACCAAAGCACCTTTGTATTTTAACTTGTAAAATATGTAAAATAGACCCTTTTTTTTAATTGGCTAAGGCCTAATAAATATATATATATATNCAATTTGATCTTAGTGCACGGTAATATGGAACACTTGATCATAACAGCAAATACGAATCACGTATAAAAGAATAGAGAGCAATCGATTTGGTAAAGACATTCAGCAAAGAGAGCTTCATCATTTCGAGCCGCATAATCCGCTGAACATACATTTTCAACGTACCAAAGTATAAGGATAACTTTTAGAAAATAAATCTCTAGATAAACCTTCCACATTTAATTTTTTTTTTTTTTTTTTTTTTTTTGAAAATATTACACATCTGCAATTAAAAATGACGAAGTCTTTTAATCTGAGAAAATTTTACACGATCACACAACAATTATTGTTAATTTATTTATTCTTCCCAAAGTGCAACTTACATGAATAAAAAATAAATGTAACCTTTCATTGATTTCCAAATTCAATTTTAAAAGGAACTAGTGGAAAGTCGCATTTATGAGACGAAAAAAAAAGAAAATAGCGGAAAAAAAAACAGAAAAAAATAATTAACGTAAATTTATGATGTAACCCTGTGATGTATTAGTATGATCTCAGTAATCTTAACTTATCGCGTACATATTTTTTATTGTGTGATTAGCAAGTAGAAGAGAGACAAGAGAAAAATGGCTGAAAGTAAAGTATAAGAGAAAAAACACCATTGTAAGCGAGAAATAGATAAAAAATAAAAAAAAAAAATAAAAAAAAAGAAAAAAAATTACAATCTAACAATGAATGTTATTACGTGTGTGAGTGCGAAAATACGGACGTGCAAAGATTTAAAGTTGAAAGCGAAAGAGACGTTTGTTTGGCAACAAAAATACAATAATGTAAAAAAATGTCAAAATATGGATGAGAAGTGACGATTGTGGCAAGTGAATCACTGCGTCAGTTGTAGTACCTTGGGGGTACGCCAACTCAAACGCGAGCCGATTCTATCTATTAGATTATCAAGTAAGCGTGTAGCGATAAAAAAACCTATTATTGTAATAAGCGAGCATAGTAAATTTTATGAGAGTTTAAAAAGAAAACTAACATATGTAAGTGGATTAATATGCTATTGTTTATAATAAAATTTATTAAAAAAGACAGGAAAATATATATTATTTTATTTCTGAGTCACCCTCTACTGATCACATGCAGTATCCTTTATTATTCAATACTTTTTCCACAGATTTTCCTAAAAATTTTCAAGCTATACAAGTTCATTTACAACAAAAGTATGATATCGAACGGTGTCGTGAACAAGAAATAAAAAACAAAAAAAAACAAGTTGGTTTTAGATTAAAATGCTATTCACGGAAAATGGTTTATCGCCGTGATTGCACCTTTTCACGTACAACAGATACATTTTATCAATTGCTTACTTCCTTTTGTACTTATCGTACTTATCGTATTCCTAAGCGTAACTCGGACAAAAACTAGTTTTACGCGATAAAGCTTTTCCTTCCAATCGTAGCACTTAAAAAACAGTAATAGAGAAATAAAACACATCAATGAAAATTAGCTGCTTCTCGAAATCGACGAGTATTTTCAGTATTATTGGTATTACCAATTTTTTAGACAGTCTCCTAAATCCCAAAAAAGCCCACCAGGCAACGCGTCAGCCGATTTAATAAATCATAATTTGTACACCTCAACATCCGAGAAAGGTGTTCTTGTCATTAAATAAATATTAAAAATGAAAAAAAAAAAACTTTCATCTACTTCGATTGATATGAATTTTCAAGTAGATATCAAAAGTGTTGATGAAAAAATCTCATCGAGTAATACCAGTCGCATGTATAAATAAGTACATACACCACAGCCATATCCTTGTCCGTTTCAATGTGATACCACAACCGCAGCTTGCAGATCTTCAACCTGTAGCACTGGATCGTCAATAGGTACGTATAGGTATATATACCTGCGGAGAAAACGAAAGCAACTATGATGCGTACAAGGTGCAGGGAAAAAGAGAGGAACAGTGAACGAGAAGAAAACGTGAGAGGGAGAGAAAAGAAAGAAAGAAAGAAGAGGTCGACTGGCTCGAGGGGATCATTTTGCTCGTCTACCTTGTACATACATACATATATATATGTATTCTGCAAGTGCAAAATCTCTGAGAGACGAAGAGTGAGGGGTCGATGGAAGGCAGGTGCAGCGTTTTTCATTGCGCTCGGGAGAATCGCACACTTACGCGTTGCGTTGCGTTGGTGTGTATGTAATACACGTGCAGGGGAAGCTGCACGAAGGTAGGTATATATAAGCAAGCTTGTATACATTTTTACCCCCACCGGTGCGACAGAAAACGGCAGGTGCACGCTCTCTTTGCGAACCTTTTTTTCCTTTCATATACCTACTCGTGGCTTCTTTTTTTATCTCTTACTCTTGCCGTGCTGCAGTGAGAGAGTCGCTCCATCATCTTGTTTTTTTCGATACCTACACACATAATTTATTCTTTCTTCCGATAGTGCACCTTCTTTGATTTAATGGATTTTTTTTAAAAGATCTTTATTTCACATTGTTTTGTTCAAAAATATAAAAAGTTTCCAAGAACAGCGAAAAAAACCAATTAAGAGCTATGCCGTTCAGTTTTTGTTTGTTGACAACTTTTCGAATATTTACTAAGTATAGTCCTTATCATCTCACTAAAATATAATATAATATAACAAAGCAAATTTCTATAGACAATATTGAGTACAAAATAAACGTACGAGATCGCGGTCGCAAAAGATAAGAATATATTGTAAACAAGGTTTTATTAAATGTATCGTTGTCTAAAAATTCGATTTGTTACAATACCGTATTAGTGGGGACTAACTAGTGTGTAGTTGAAACATTATCAATAAAATAAAAAACTGAAGAACATAGCCCTTAAATTATTAATCGTTTTAATTTTATTTACAAATGATAATGATTTTTAATAATTCAAATTAAATTTGAAACAGGGCATAACTCGAAAAACGTCAAATAATGTATTTTTTGTTCTCTCTCTACTTTATTTATACATGAATCTTACATCTCCACGTGCACTGACCCTTTACGTTCCGAATTGGATTTTCAAGTTTCTTATTTTGCTGACCAGAAAAAAAGGCGAAGAAGCACACCCAACGGTCAAATAGTTCCATCAGGTATATTGGAACTCGCGGTGGCTCTTTGAATTCCTTTTTCCCCATCTTCGTCTATACGGTTTTGATTTCCGATCGCCCAGAACGGAAATTGAAACAGGGAGCAGCTACCTTGTAACGACTGCTTTGGATTATTAGTGCGGACTGCGGTTACGTTTGACTTTCAATTTTAAAGCCACTTGGCACTTTTTTTTCAAAAACCGTGTTCCAAAACTCGTTTTCTGATATTACAACTTATTTAAGATTCACAATTCAAAATACAAAAAAAGCAGTAACGGCTACTCGAACGATCTGTTCTATTCCAATTTTACGATAAAACTGTGAAAATGCCTGTTTCATTCGACCCATAGCGCAACGAAAAAAACGTTTTTGCATCCAAAAACCCCAAACAACAAAAACTGCATCATATACCTCTCATCAGACACACTCGCACTGAAACCCACGGCGAGCTTCAAACGATCCACCTTCAGAGAAGCAACAGCCATCCCACGCGCTCCCCTGTATACCCTTTCATTCCCAACTCAAAACTTCATCTCCAACGTAAAACGAAATGATCGCGGGGTAGGTACCTACTCACAGTGCTCGCTCGCTTCAATTACCCGAGAGAATCCGACTCAATTATTTTCGTTCCAGCTTGGCTTTCGTATACATATATATACGTACGAAACAACAACGGAGCAAGTGCCGCGCGAGCGAAAGAGAAAGAGAGATTGCAATCTTCGCACGGACGCGGCGCTCTTATCTTCCAGCTCTTCGTGCGACAAAGGACGGACTTCCTTTCTTTCTTCTCTCGTGTGTGTGTGTGTGTGTGTGCGCGCAGTCGTTAAATTTGTACGGCACGTACCACGTAGAAGTGCAGTATGTGTACGTGTACACTGACGAGCAATGAAGACCACCTTGCGCGCGAAGCGCCGTTTGAATGCCACGAGAGAGAGTCCTCGAGGCCCACGAGGTATCTTTAACTGCTGAGGAGGTTCTCTGCTTCCTTCGAATCTCGAGTCCAAAGAATTCGGACCATTGACAAGATATGGTGCAATACTGCCGTGTTGAAATTAAATTTATATCTCATAGATTTTACTCTGATCTTTTTTTTTTATTTTTTTTTTATTTTTAATGTATTTCTCAATTTTACAAGGTTTTTTGAGTTCTTGAATGATTTCTTATAAATATCGAACATACAAAGTAGGTAGCCTTAAAAAACAAAAAATATTGATCAAAACATCATTGATCGAAAATTAGTACATGTGTTCATCGCAGAGCGCGCCAGAAGTATTAATTAATTTTTTTTCTCTTCATTTTCAATTGAATCAAATAAAAATTTGTCGTGGTACTTAGTTTTTGTTCGTCTTTATGAAGTTAAACTCGAGGTGTAGTTTTTGAGAATATTTTGAGAGTGCTATTGTGTAAGAAATTAATAAAAAATTGCTACTGCAAAAACACATATGGAAAGTCGTAAAAAACACTTGCATTTCTTTGTAAACAATTGCTTTAAATAATTAAAAAAAAAATTTCCACGTTAAATTCATTTAATTGTTCTTTCAAAATAAAAATCCAATAAAAATAATTTAAAAAAAAAGTACCCAGCTAATTTTTGCAATTGACAATAAATAATATACGTGTGAGAACGCGATGCAGCGAATTTGAAAAAACTGCCATTTTTTTTTTTATACTGTATTGATCCTTTCTAGGTAAAAAATTCATCGCGTTAGCGATCACTACAAAATAAGACACAGTAAAATTCTCTTCAAGTATATTTTCGTGGGAGTCGAATCGTAGAAATTGCTCCACCAGTGCCTAACATGGAAAAGCATCATCATCACGATTCTTCTTCGTAATATGATATTATTACTCGCTCGATCTTGGTGCATCGCTTGAGATGAAGCTCGCGTGGAACCCTACAATCACGTACGTACGGGTCGAAAGGGCACACGCGAGGATCGTTGGGTTTTTGCCGGAGAAAGGCTCTCGTTGATTGGTATGTCTGAGTAAACGCGCGTTGAAGTTGTTACAGGGGCTCTTGACCTCTCAGTGGTTGAATATTACTTTTACTTCGTTTTTCTTCGAAAAAAAGATGGATAGATGCCTCGTACAAGGAGAAAGCAGCACTTGGACGTATACCTGTGTATGTTGCACATACACCACAGTTTTTTACTCTGAAGAGTTGAAGAGATCCTTTTAACTTTTGTTTACTAGTTGAAAAAAAATTTTTGTTTTAAGACTTAACAGTAATTATTAAACAAACTATAATTACTTTTCCAAGCATACATTATTAGCAAACCTAGTATAAAGAAACAACAATTTATATGGTCACGGATTTTGTATCAATTTTAATCAAAACACCTTGAAACTGTAAATAAAAAATTCACAGTAAATAAAACAAAAACAATTTGAAACAGATAAAATGCTTAGAAAAAAAAAACAAAAATTTTTTTGGCTACCTTTTAGAAAATATTCAATTAAAGGGTTAAGTTTATTATGTCACTTACGAATAATGACACCATCAAACGACTGCTGTCGATAGATGATGAAAAAATAATTTTCACACTAAATACGTCGCATCAATCATTTATCAAATATTTTCAAATACCCGATTCAACACATCTGAACGTTGCAGTCAGACAAAAGTGCGTCTGCGTTAAAAACACCCTAAAGCTTTTAAAAAAACAGACGCTTATGGAAGGAGGCGGGTGCACTTCAGCTCGAAGGAGGGATATTTAAAGAGCGCGCATCCTTTGCAGGAGAGAAAAAGAAAAAGGGGCATTGATGCGCTACACGTGTCCCTCATTTTTTATCGAGATGTCAAAAAAGCCTCTATTCAACAGCGAATAGTTTAATATTTTTCTTTTGGTTTATGTTAGTCATTATTAGAGGGTTTTCCAATTGTTTCAAATGTTATTCGAGGTAATGTTATGCAGAAAAATAACATACTGCTTTAACGTACATCAACCCTGAAAAGTCAAAGAGTAAGCCGTAAAAAAAATATCGTTTTCTCAGATGATCATTAAAACGACAGATTTCTAAGGGTTTCTGGCCTTATCAGATATTTTGAATCATCAAAATTAAAAATTAACTTGGTTGAATTGAGTTGTTAAAATATATTTATCTTCTCAAACAATTTTTCTCGGTGTCCATAATCAAAATTTAACATATTGTTATGTATTTTTTGTGACTGATTGTGAAATTGTGAAACTATTTAACTACCTTATACGTCTACTTTAAAGTAAACTCCCGCCATTTCGATATCTCTTTTACAAACGTTTTAATTTCGCATTAAATTCCTTACTTTTAATTGTTTAACAAACAACAATAGCGATGATGTAAAAAATTTATCTTTGAAGTATCGTGTCAAAAATCACATGCATCTTATCCGTGTATTATTTAACTTTTTTATAATTTATTTAACACCCAATTGTGTGTATGCTGTTGTTGTTCAACTGAAAATGGCTCTGATTCCACTGTTCTTTTTGCTGCTTTGTATTTTAGTTAGTTCGTAAGGCAATGTTGGTAATGGCAGTGCTGCAATACTAAGAACAATAGCTAATTAATTTTAAAAAATGACGTCCGTTGGTAAAAAATTATTATTCTATACGTTATTAAACAATCTTTGAAAATCGTAGCATAAGTTGTGGTCATTTATGATTATTACTATTTTTATTGTTACCATTATCATTATGATGATAATTATCCCTCCTATTGTAGTATTTAGTTATTACTTTTTATTTTACTCTTATTTTTATTATTTTTAAAATCAATATTTGGATCAAATATGTGGTCGTGGCTTGAGTGAAATGCATTGCCAATTNAATCAAATATTTTATGCAAACTCTTATCACGTAATCGATTGACGGCAGTGCATAAAAGACTTTCTGCAGTGAATAACTTTTTTTTTATTATTTTTAAAATCAATATTTGGATCAAATATGTGGTCGTGGCTTGAGTGAAATGCATTGCCAATTTCTGCCACATTTCTCATGTAGACTTATATACATTTTTTTTACCATATACGTTGCTACTTGAAGATTTGAGAAACCTTTTTTCGACCCGACAAGGCCAGATCCGAAATGGTACTTGTGATCCTATTCGACTTACAACCATTGTAAAGAGAGTCGGAAAGCTTCCGCTTACAAAACTCGCGTGGTTTAGTGTCACTAGGATATACTGCAAGTATGAAGACATTAAATGTGCATATGATAACGTCTGGTGACAAAAACAGCGATAGTACCAACGACTCGAACAAAATATCTCCTGTAAATATCTATTTTGTTTAATGAGGCTCGTGAATTTTTCTTTTTATAAAATTTTGACATCGAAGTATGAAGATTATAGTTCATATCTACTGACTTTAACAATAATTTTTAATGAAATCCATTTAGTTTACTCAAACTGGCCTCTTTTCTTAATTGTTTTTTTTTTTTTAAGATTTTTTTTTTTTTCAGGAGTAGATGTACAAAATCATAGTGCTTTGACAAAGAAGCCATGCATGCAGGTGTGCTCATATGCTCGATCACTACGCAGTAGGTACAGCACTGTGTTTATATGCGTTGCATTTCAATATCACCCTCTTACTCAGTCTTGCATGTGTATTTTTGTACAAGTACAAGACGTCAAATTACAGGAATCTTAACTGATACAAAAAGGCATTGTGTGCGATTGTGTTGCGTTTTGAATAGTATATATTGCGTATTTCAACTCTAACATTTTGCAGTATTTGTATTTGAAGTACCCCCACACACACACGCACACGCAAAGCGATTAAATCTAAAGTTTTTTTATATTTTTGAATTTTTAATACTTTAATAGTTTGAAGCATTAATATTCGTCAAGTGATAATATTTTATCAAGTATGAGACTCGAAAAAAAATTTATTAATATCAATTGAATATTCATGGTATCATTTCTAATTTACATTTAGTTTAATTAATTCACAATCCAAATTAATAAAATCACTGCTTATTTAACTTGTTTTATTTCATTGAAGAAACTGAAGAGACCTTAAAATATACAGAATAGTCGGATAAACACAATACAATAGCGTAATGTAATTGTTGTAAACAAAAAAATTTTTATCAATGAGAAAATATTTTTTTTTTACAGCACACGATGCCATTTATAAACGAATCAAATATTTATTTTAATACATACAATTTTTCTTTACAATAAATAATTATTTCGTTAGAGGCGATACAATTAAATATTTATTTGGCTAAATGAAATACTTACCCAGTAAAGAAGTGAATGTTAAAGAGAAATAATCATTGTTTTGAATATTCGTAACTAATAGGTTTCGGCCAATCATCGTTCAGCCAATCAGAAATAAATTACAAAAAAGAAGCTCTTCAAAGGCACTGCTTTCCTGATAGCTAATCCTTCAAAAAAGTGATGAAACAAAATAGTTTCTAGCCAACGTACGTGTCTATAAATGTACTGACAACTAAATTTTTTTCCAGTGAAGTAAAAATAGCTAAAAAAAGACAGAAAGAACCAAAGTACTTGTTTTTATCTTTTTTTCTAGACGAATAGGAATATAGTTAAAATATAACTACGCAAGACCTCTGAATATTGGTGAATCCAACAATTTACAACTGTAGAAAATGAATAAACTTCAAGCTAACTCAATAATGAAGAAAATATCTTCAAAGTCAATTTATAAATATACCTACATCTAAAACTGCAGATTATAAATTAATTTCTTTCATTCTGGTAGCTACATTTATATATTGAGCGAGTTTGAAGTTTATTAAACTTCTAATTCTTTGAGTTTCCAAATTCGAAGTTGCAACGTATCCTATACTTCATAACTCCTTAGTAACATAGGCTCCCACTTTTGTAGTATGAAATGAAGGCCTAAGGCCTTGTTAACAACACATCGCCTCTATAATGCCAAGTTACAGTTAGCATACTTGAAATGAAAATTACGAAAGATTCACATTACATATTCTTGTGCAACAACTAAGTTTGAGGACTCAAATTTCTGTGTTCACGTAACAAGGAAGCAAAAATAATAGGCGGTCTTTTTACGAAGCTTGAAAATCCATTTTGAAGCAATATAGAGAAAACTTTCAGAAACTGGTGTAATTAAGGTCGATAATCACTATCTTATGAATAATACTATTTCTCGTACAAATGATAAAACTTCGCGCTTGTTTTAGTACATAAACTAATTTGAACCGTTTGATGCAACTATTTTTTTTTTTTTATGAAAAAACAGATCGATGAGTTTATACCTCTTCCTCCCATATAAAATAAAAAAAAATAAATAAAATAAAAACTGGTGATATAATCTTATGAAAAAAGTACTTCAAAGCTATCTATTTATCAGCGTATGAAACCTCCATTTTGGTAAACTTCGAATGTCACGTCGCATAAGCGCGTTAACGCGTGTGCATGTGTGTATGAACTTCGTCGTCTAGCTCCACTACAACTATACGTAAAACTTCGAAGCGCTTGAAGCGAGCACCTTCTGCGCTCCTGATACCGAAGTTGGCGCTGAAGTTGGTGAAGTACACGTAGAAAGGGGAATTCCATGTGAGCGGTTAAGGTAAACGGATATGTGTAGCAAGTGCTCTATAAGTTGTGCGTTTTTCTCACATTGTGTCTAACTTAGGGGCTGACATTGGGTGCTCCTGGTTAGTGTTTTTGCTCGCGGTTCTGCACTGCAAGTTGCATTTGTATTTTCTTCAACAACCGTAAACTTGTTGACAAGTTTAGCGACGAAATCAAGGTGTTAGATGTTGGCGGCAACAAGTTACAGATAGCCCCGTACGTCACCAAAAACAGGAATAATAATAATATTCCTGTTTTTGGTGACGTACGGTTACAGGAGCAATGTACAGTAGCACTGACAAGTGGAGTAAGGGACAGAGTCTCACTAGAGGTACTATCTACTTTCAAAATTCATTGAGGAAATCTAAGGGGCCCTGATTTTCTGGTCTAAACGTAGACAGATTTTTTACCTCTACGGTCAATCGTATTAGAGCGAACCATTATAACTTGGGTGAGTCCCTACACAGAATTGGGTTCATTGCGAGCTCTAATTGCTCTTGCGGTCACCTCTCGGAATGCATTAATCACGTTCTGTGGGACTGCCCAATTTATGCTGCTTCTAGAGTAAAACTACTTAGGGCCTTGAACTATGTTCTTGGGCCTCCACCGTACATTATTGCGAATATTGTTAAGAGGCCTAATATTAAAGCGTGCTCTCTAATTTGTGATTTTCTTAAAAAAAAAACCAAATATTTGTTTGATAAATATGATTAGTTTTATATGTTTGTAAAGCGATAATCTTTAATCGTTTTTTTTTTTTCATTTCTAGCCCTTGTAGCTTTAGCTGTATTGAATGCCTATGTATATCAGAAAAAGCTAATAAAACATTATACAAAAAAAAAAAAAAACGTAGAAAGGGAATTTCGTCAGACGCGTTATTGAAAGCGTGTGTATATACTTGTTTCTATACATGAAGCATGGAAGTTTTTGTACAGACAAAAAAGTAAAAAACCAACGCTTTGTTCGTTTCAACTGACGTGTACTTCGTAAGCGGCTGCTCAAACAAAATTAGCTTTCAGTGGGTTTACGCACTCGTGATACATTCGAATGTCTGATGGAACTACACAGGCTGCATCTTCAAAAACGAAGTATGAAAAAATAGACTTCATCGATACATATTCTCCTGATACGGAGGAGCTACATTGGAAAAACTACACAGAATAACTCGCCGCTTCACGAAGCGTAGTTGGGATCGCGTACTTACAATATTCTTGAAATTACGAAGTTGGGTACGAAAAGCACAGGGTTGTATGAAATACACCAACTCCCACCCACTATTTACAGGTTACAGTAAATAATTATGTTACAGAAGCACGTGACGCTTTTGAAGTAAATAATTATTAGGAAAACAGGAGTAGAGTGTGTAACAAAATTCTTTTTCCGATTGCTTGTCACTTGTTTTATAAGTTAAACAGATACAGGAAAATGATTAAGTAAATACTAGTAGAGTCTTGATGTCACTATTGTTGTTGTTGAATAATTATTAGGAAAACAGGAGTAGAGTGTGTAACAAAATTCTTTTTCCGATTGCTTGTCACTTGTTTTATAAGTTAAACAGATACAGGAAAATGATTAAGTAAATACTAGTAGAGTCTTGATGTCACTATTGTTGTTGTTAATGTTATTTATTGTATCAAAAGACGCAATATTTACTTAGAGCTTTTGCAATGCACAGGATGTTCTTGTGGATTGCTCTTACGGTGTTAAAACCTTGAAGTTTCCAAGATGCTTTTAACTGTAGAGATCACTTTAAAAAATTTTTAATATCAATTCCATACGTAGAACATAACTAAATTGTTAGCAGATATATGTCATTTGAACTTTTTAATGACAATAAAAAATAATAATCATCACTCCAGCTTTATTTAAAATTTGAAATTAATATTTTTTCCTGAGTTGAAGTAGCTTTGTTATAAAATTCATTATTTTCGACGGCTTTTTACAAAAAAAGATTAAATTTTGATTTTTTTTTTTTTTTATCATGGATGGATAAAAAATACCCCGTCAGCACCTGGTTACGAGCAAGAAATCTATTTAAATAAAAAACAAGAACTACAGTGGGTATTTTAATTAAAAAACGTATTTCCATTTCAAATTTTTTGTAGAGTATGATTAAAAAGTAACGAAAAAGTGAAAAAAAAGAAATTTCTGCAATGTGACAGAATTGAAAACCATGAAACAACATTACTGACCAAAAAATGTGAGCGCCGAATGTATTTTTTGTTTGCATCCAATTGATATTCTTCCTGAATAGTGACCTACATATCGCGCCAAACAGTACCTCAGGCCAGCCAATGTAACTGGTTTCGTGGTTTCGAAAGTATACACAAACTCGAAAGTATCGCCAAAACAAGCACTTCCGTGATTGTATAATACAATAATACAAATTAATTTTTTTATAAAATCAATTTAAACTTGTAGTTGAATATTTTTGTACAATTATAAACATTTAAAAAACTCCCTAGCATGAAAAGGAATACATAAATTTTAACATTCCGTTCATCTATACGTATAAATGTATAAAGATAAAAAAATTTATATCAGTATGATAATATTTAAATATTTAATAAACGTTGCAATTAAAATATCGATGAATCATCATCGCATTACAATTTAACAACTTAGCTCAATCGATCGAAAGAGCATGAAATCAATGCGCTTGTCGGTAATTATAGCCACGACATTGTACCAAAAATCGTTCAACATTACGCAGCAAGTGCACAAATCCAATTTTTCCAGGCCGATAAATCACTGGCACGGTATGAATAATTTTTGAAAGCCAATGTGCAACTTGATGAACGGAATTAAATCGCTTACGAACCACGCATATACTTACACCTCAATTCAATCCAAATGGCGTGAATAGCTCTCAATCGTTTCGTTATTGTACACCACGTGTAATAATCAGAATGACGTCAACTGTACGAAAAACTAATCTACAAAGACGTTTTTTTTTTTGTTAATCTAATTATACAGGAAGTATAACTTGTTAGCCAATATGGCTATATAGTGATCTTTGCGCCAGAAGACAAATTGGCGCCTTGTACGTCTACGTATATGATGAACAAATACTTATTATTCGGTACTCCAACTCAAAAGGCTCCACAAACGAAAAGTGTATTTTTACGGCAAGCGTAGAATTTTTCTACAGTAGTTTTGAAGTTTTGTACAAACAGTAGTCATCGGAATCCAAATCAATGATGAATCATACAGCCTGTATTTCTGACTAAGCGTTTTATTTATGATGAAAAAGTTATTTACTTTTCTACTATTTTCAATACTTTGATTCTCATTTATTCATCGTCAGACCCATCATTTGTTAATTTATACTTTTTTGTAATTATTATAGATCGGGTTTAAATATGTTTTTTTTTTTTCTTTTTTTTTTGCTATTAAAAACCTTAATTTGTTTCTTAGCCCAAAAAACATTTCAAGGCGAAACACAGGCCGAAAAAAAAACTCCAGCCATCACCTTCATCCAAGTTGTCCGCGCTACTTAACGAGTCGATCGCTTTTTTAGTGAATTACGGCACAGTAATTGTGCGTGACTCCAACCCACGTATTTTTCTCGTTGAGTGAGCTCTGAAATTAAAGTCCACTTCGTGGATACGACAATTGACTTTGTCCAAGTGTATAATATTTACAAAAACTCGAGAGAACACGCCTCGACAAACAAAAAACAGAAAAGAAAGAAGGTGAAAGAAAAAGAAAAAAAAAAAAAATAAATAAATAGAATTAACATTCATCAGACAAGAATCTAGTCACACAACACTTAACGGGGGGAAATGGAGGGTGAAGGTGTAGGTCAGCAACCCCAAACAAAAGACACGAAGCTCGAAGTGGAAATGGAAAATAAAATAAGTGAAGGAAGGAAAGAAAAAAAAAAAAAAGAAGGAAGGAAGGACGCCGCACTGTACTGGCCGTCGTCGAATCATCCGTTATCTCTGCAGTCAGACGAGCGCTATCGTGTGCGTAGATTATGCGTGAGTGTACACACGCACACACACGCACACACACACACACACACATACACACACAGAGAGATACAAATCATAAAGTCGTACAGACCGCCAGACGGTCGGATCAGAGACAAGCTTTGAAAACTGGTCGTACATGTTGTACGCACAGAGATACCATAGGCGTGATTCCGCAGCAGCACGTAGGAGCTGTTGCTAGGCGCGCGCCGCGCGGTTAATATTTTTAGAGAGTAGGGTATACATGTGGGCAAAGCGAGCGAGCGCGCGAGCGAGAGAGGTATTATACATTTTCTCTCTCTCTCTCTCTCTCCTCGTCTCTTTGTTTGTGCCTGATGGTTTTCTGTTCTTCTCGTTACTTGGCTTACGGCGCGAAACGCTTTTAAATAACCGCAGCCGCGACTGCACGTATACACGTGTATGTGTTATAAAACAGAGAGGTGGAGCATATATATTAGGTATGGATGCTCGTTTGTTGTACGCTGAAAAAAAACAAAAAAAAACAATTATTTTTCTACAATGACAATCTGGTGTTGTTCCGCGGTCCAGAAACTTTTTAATATATTTACACTATTTTTTTTTTTTNGGCTCGACCGAGAAATAAGTGTACTTACGCATGTTTGGGTTCACTAGGCGATAAAATTGGAAAAATCGGCAAAAGAAGGGCTTAGGGTTGGAAAACAAAGGACTTTTCATAAAAAGCAAATGAAATTTTATTTTCAAAATGATGGACCAATCGTTGTCTTGCTCGCTCGCTTAAAGATAAAACGGCTCGTCTGAGTCTCTCTCTCTTTCTCTCTCTTGTTGTTTCATTACCTCTACGCCCTCCCTTCCTCCCTTTCGTTTTCGTTGTAATCTGTACCGCCGAGTTTCAAACTTTAGGGGTATACAATTTTTGGAAAAATTTATGAATTGATTGTTATAATTATTGATAAAATAAAACACTAGTTTTTTCTTAATTCATAAAAATTCTATTTTTTTGTTTTTTTTTATCAACATGATTGTTTTTAATTGTGGATACACTTGAATAAACTATCATTAAAAATTTTAATTTTTCTTGTGCGCACCAAAACGCTATTTGGCAGAGTACCACCTAACAGCAGATTGGTATAGAGTTACCGGACCAGCCGAAATCCACAAAAACTTATGAGATCGTTGAATAAATGAATTAGTCGTAAATTTTAAGCTATGCAATCAATTTAAACTTATAAAAAAAGATGTAGTAGGGTATTCAGCGTTCCATAAAAATTTTTTTTATCATGTCATACAGAAAAAAATATCTTCAGGTACTTTTGAAGAAATAATTATGGATGTTAAAACTAGTCTTCTTCTTGACATAAATGTCTGTTCAAGATAAACCTTATAAATAGCTCAAGGTAAAAATAAGCTTGAATAAAGAATCAAATGAAGTGTAAAGTAAAAAAAAATGTCAAGTATAAAGTTCACTTTAAATCAAGATATAATCATAAATTGCTGAATTGGTGCAGTAAAATACCCATAATTGTTTTATTTTTATCTCGCAGTCAACTAGTGATTTCACGGACTAATCGTTTAGCTGACAAGCAGTTGATCAGCGTACTAACTTCTAAATATCTTTAAAAAAATTAACTTCGAATTATTCAACTATAAGAACTACACATTACCTTCGTCATGATGAGCTCGAAATTTTATCCCAAATTATAAAACCTAATTATACTTAAAGTTGATTACACTTAAAATTATACTTGTAATGATAAATTGTTATCAACGCTTGTAAAAGAAATAATCAAATTTTAAAATGTTACCTTTTAACTTATCGTTGATTACTCACTGTAAATTACATGAATGTTACGAAAATTGTTATAGAAACGGTGTTAATCCGTACCAAGTTATTGAAATAATATTTATCTAGAAAATTTTTGTAGAAATTCCGTACGAAAATATTTTATTTAAACTACAGCAATATTTAACACAAAAACAGGCGTTATCAATCATTTAAATAACTAAAAATTTTTCTTTACATTATACCAGCCCCATCAGCTATTTTTTAACTGCACGAACGTACCCTTTTCCTCCCTAATAATACCATTTTGCATACATATTCTCTGAATCGAGCAACACACATTAAGCCTCGAGATAAAAAGGTGGTGTTAAAAACGTACGTTTAAAAAAAGCCGGCTTTTCGAATCGTCGATCACAGGAACAAATAAAGAAGAAAAAACACGCAAACGGGCGTGTCTGTGTACGCAGAAATGTACGCTGGGGCTTCCGCTTTCATTGTTCGGAAATACAAACGCGCGTATTAGTGGACTTGATTAAATGTTGCGTTTTGCTTCGTGCAGAAATGGGGGAGGAGGTGGAGGAGGAGTCGCGGGACTGTTATTGTTTTTGATTTCTTTTTTTTCCGTTTGATACGTTTCAGAGGACGACTTAGGTACATGTGTGTACGAACAATGAGTGTAACGAAATGTGTTGTTGTTTTAAGCCCTTTTGAAACTGTTTCTCTATATTATTACGTAAAAATTAGTATAATAATTATCGTGTACAAAGCTCTATTTTTTTTCTTTTACTACTGCCTATGTGCAGTATATTGCAAATGAAATACTATGTAAGAAGTTTTTAACCATCCAAAGCTTTGTTTTATCCTTTAGCAAAAATTAGAGGTTGAAAGAAAATTTAAATAAAACTAGCTTAGCTGCGACAAATTTTTTCGTACCATAACATTCCCACGTTGTACGTATGCATGAAAAGATAAAAATGCATCGTTGTAAAGGCAACGCGATACTCAAAGCCATTGAATATTTCGTTATAGTTGTATCACCGAAAACGATAGGGAATTCGAGCTCAAGCGAAAATATAAGGATATAAGGTGTCTCCTTGCTAAGTCGAAAAATACATTTAACGAGAGAGTCAATGCATGGAAGGGTAAATGGCCCGATAAAAACACGACGGGTTATCCGAGAATAGCGTGCTAGCATTTGCCTCGTCGGTATAAAATGATCTTCAATGCGCTTTACTTGTCGGCAGTGTATTCAGTTTGGACTTCTCAACAGTAGTTTCTCGTTTTTCTCATTTTCATGTACATACATGATTTTTTATTCTATTTTTTATGTTTGAATAACTAGATGTTTGAGGGTTTTGCATCTTATTTTATTTGACTTTCAACCCATCGGACCACGGTTGAAATGCGCTCGTGAGAGATCAGCCTTCCATTCTATGCAAGTCGTGACTCTGTTTTACCAAGTTCCTGAGCTAAGAGAACCGCAGTTTTTATCATTTTACTGCCAATGCTGCTATTTTACAAATTATATTTTTGTTTTTATTTAATTTTATGTTTTTAATTAAGATACCGTAAAGGCTTTGCTATCAAAGATAATTTAGTTAACAAAAAATTTGTTTATATATTATAAAGGTATGGATGCTCGTTTGTTGTACGCTGAAAAAAAACAAAAAAAAACAATTATTTTTCTACAATGACAATCTGGTGTTGTTCCGCGGTCCAGAAACTTTTTAATATATTTACACTATTTTTTTTTTTTTTTTTNATTGATAAAGACCTGACTCTATCATTGAATAGTAAATTGATGTCAATTTCTCAACATAAGGTGAATAGGCTGAAAACAATTTAGTTGAATAATAGTTTTCATTATTATATGGTTTTTCAATTACACTGAAAGAAGAGTTATCTCCAGAGTGCAATTTAAGAAATAGTTTAGAAGCCTGGAGATACGGTTGACTATGCAAACAAATATTTATATCCTTTTCAAACATCGAGTATAAACAATTTTTTTTGGACAATGGGTATGCATTCACAAATTTTTTCAATAGAATACGCACTTCATCACGCTCGTCTTCCGATTTAAAAAAATCATATACTTTTACTGAAGTTTTATATAATGTAGGTGTATTAACGACGTCATAAAAATTATTAATTGCATAAAATTTTCTTTGGAAAAAACTTGTAAAAAATATGAAATTTATTAACTGCGATATAAACATTATGGATACCACAACTAGAGTTGGATAAATTATTCGATCTATGATTTTTTTAAGTGAAGCATGTATACGACTACCGAGCATAACCATTATAATATTATAGTAATTAATTTTTGAGTCCAGTCGGAGTAATATGTTAAAACTTATAAATATTACAAATTATAGAAAAAAGAATAATAATGGAAAGAAATAAATTCCAAGGAATCGTATGCACGTCATAACTGTGTTCTTTGATAAGCAAGTATTTAAAATAATAATTTTCTACGAAATAAGTACTGAAAGGAAATAAATTTAAAGTATGTGATGATCCAATCCAATTTCCCAGTATATCAATATTTTTATTAAACAATATTGTAGAATAATCTCTTCCAAAGGAATCATGACCAGTATTTTTTGTAACAATTGAACAATTCAACGCTTCTATCATGTATGATAGCAAATTTTTATCATCTAGGCTGCCTATGTAATCCCTCATGGGACGTTTTTTCCACAAGCTATTACTGGCTCCACGATATCCTACCGTTATTGGATACCGATGCATATTTTTTAGTTTATCTCTGAATAATCGTTTCATTTTTAAATTGCGTAAGACTGTTAGTTTTTTTCTAAATGGATTAACATGAAATCTCAGAGAACTTGAGACAACGTCTACAACATTCAATGACTTCGAACGATAGTTGTTGTTTGCATAATTTTTTGAAACGACGACTTCAATAACAGTTGCGTACAAATATTTCAAGTACCACATTTTTGTTAGAATATTTGCAATGTAAATTATTTTTGAACGGATTTCTGGACATACCAAAAATATTACGCACTGAGGAGGTTGGCCAAAGTAACTATGATCTTTTAAAAGTTGTAAGTAGTAATTAAATTCTGATTCTAACTTAAGTTTACTTACAGAAATGTCTATAATTATAATTTTGAAAGTATTTCGTTCCAGTAATCCAGAAAACTTTGCCAAAGTACGTTTAAAACTCGGATTTCTTTTAAACATTAAATCCGTTGTTAAAACAAAAGTTGAAAATTGTTCTTCAAAAGTTTGTATCATCTTGAAAGCTGTTTTTGAAAGCTTTGTTTCGTCTTTTGTGATGATGGTTACATGATGCAAACGATAAAGTTCACTTTAAATCAAGATATAATCATAAAT
>NW_019379815.1:6494-43059 GCF_000648655.2 Copidosoma floridanum
ATTGCCTGCACTTTTGTTTATTTAATAAATAAACAAAGCTTTAAGCAGCTAATACCTAATTACTCAAAGCTATCGCTTGGCCAAACATTCATTTATTTATTTATTCATCATTTAACATTTTAAGAGTCTTAGCCTTAGTAAGTTGAAGCGCTCGCTTGTGTTCGCTTTCATTTATTTGCGAAGTACGTTACATTTTGAGAGCGTATTCTACTGTCAAGTAATTTGAAGTGCTTCCTTGGCCACAGTATTAGTTATTTATTAAGTATTGATCGTTTCAGGGGCTTATCCCAAGAAATTTGAATTTCTCGATTGTGTGCGCCTTTATTTGTTTAATGAATGCACTCACTATTAATATTATAATGAATAAAACTATTATAAACTAGTTACACAACTACAGTTGAGCGATGTATTGGTTCAGCTGGACACGATGTTTTTTGTGTACCCGAAATGTTGGAATACAAGAATTGCAGCAGAATTTTCTTTCGTTTTTGAGTATTCCACGAAGAAACACAAAAAAAAAGTTTATTTTCGTCATTTCTAACCGTTAGATTATTAAATTCTTATATACTTTTTCAATATTTTATAAACTTGCCCATTGATTTAATGAGCTGTGAGTATTATTGAACTCATTATTTTCGTAATTTTCATACTATGCAGCGTTTCAGTTACTTACTAAACGCAATAATTTTTTTTAATTTTTAAAGATCTCTATTTTTAAAATCATCCTTTATACTTTGAGTTATTTTATTTCGCGCCGAAACAAACAAATTCGCGATGCACGTGCAGAAGCATGCTCGCGGTCGTGTCAACTGTCAAAACACGTCAAAGCGTCGCAAACAGCTATCTATATATCTCTCTTTGGCCTAGATGTCTTCGTAAAGCAACTGCTTCTTCCAACTTCATGCAGATCTATAAGGTATTTTATTAATTTTTGTGTAAAAGTGTGTCAAAAACATACACATACGTGCGTGGTGTGAGTAGAAGTTGTACTGTATCGCGTAAATAATTGTAGCAACGTCTGTAGATTCTGCTTTTAAGTGAATTTTTGTAACCTCTGTATTTAAGTTGTGACAGTCTCTGCACTCAACTTTACTTGTTTGTTGTTGTTAACAGAAAGCCTATAATCATGAATATCTTGATGATTCTATTTTTTTTATTTTCACATTAGTTCTTGTTATCGCGACTTTTTTTTAGTTCTTTTGTTTCTAACCTTGATGACATCACTAACAACAAGCGACCGAAGAAAAGCGCAACTGAAACACCGAAAAAAAGACGGTTGGCTATTTTTTCCAGGAAGACTGGTTACGCGATCCGGTATTAGAAGATTGGCTTGTAAAGCACGCGACCGATAAGCAAAAGGCTTACTGTAAAGCTTGTCAAAAAGATTTAAAGTTTTTTTAGCAAAAGTGACTTGATTGCTCATAGCACAACTTTTACCCACGTCGATAATTTAAACGCCGCGATCGATTCAGGTACCATCGTAACAGTTGTTAATGAAGGACTATCTTTTCAAGATAGAATTCATGCCTTGAAAATGCGCGTATCGATGTTCATTGCGCAAAACCCCGTCAGTGTTCGAATAGTAAGCAATTTAATTCCTTTCATTAAAAATCTTGTCGAGGATTTTCAAGCCGTGAAAAATATTCGTATGAAAGAAGATAAATGTGCAAAAGTCATTAATAACGTTTTGTATAAAAATGAGTTTGAAAATTTAACAAGTATTTTAAATAATTCTTATTACACGGTTCTTATTGACGAAAGCACCGACATTAGTAATAAAAAATTGCTTTGTGTTTGTGTACAATATTTTTCACCGCAAAAAAATTCGGTTGTCCAACAACTTTTGCAATTAATTGAAATCGACGCTCAGAAAGGTAGTGCACAAGAGTTGTTTCGCGTGTTTAAAAAATTCCTGGACGATACTTCAATAAACATTAAAAATATAGTTGCTCTTTCGTGCGATAACGCTAGTGTGATGGTCGGCAAACATAACAGTTTTCAAAAATATCTTCGGGATTATGTTCCTAATTTAATTGTCCGGAATTGTATATGTCACTCGGCCGCGATCGTGGCAAAAGATTGTTGTTGTATGCTTCCTAAAGAAAAAGAAGAACTTGCTCGCTTAGTGTACTCTTATTTATCCTCTAGTCCAAAACGTACCGCGAAATTGTTGGAAAATTTAGAATACTTGAATTTGCCTGATAACAAAGCGCTCAAATTTTCGGGAACGCGATGGCTCGAAGCTTTTAAATGTTACGATCGTCTTCTTTCTATGTGGCCAGCTTTAATTGCTTTTTTTTCGATAGAAGTTTTTGAAAAAAAAACACACCAGATTCATGAATCCATAAAAAGATTATTAACACAACTTGCAACAAATTTCATAAATTTAAACGTAATAGAAGATATCTTTTTACCTAAATTTCTTTAACTCTTTTAATTCAGCCTTTCAATCGAAGGCTTATAAGACACACCAGATTAATGAATCTATCAAAAGATTATTAATGCAACTTGCAACAAATTTCATAAATGTAAACGTAATAGAAAATATCTTTTTACCAAATTTTGATGTAATGGAAAATCTGATGTCCTTGGAAAAAATCTAAACAGGACCCTCATGCTCGGAAATAGAAGAAAAATTAACAAAAGAGGAAGTCGAAAATTTACGGAGTAATTGCAAAAATTTTTACATTCGCGGTTTTCATGAGATCAAAAAGCGTTTTCTTCAAAACGACGATATTTTCAAACATTTAGATTTTCTTAATCCACAAGTAGTGTTAAATGAAACGGAACGACAACGATATCCAAATTTAAATATTATTTTTAAGTATTTTCCATTTTTAGATGCCGAAACTGTTGCTAATGAGTGGCAAGATATTCATACAAAGTTTAACGAGCAGGAAAAAGATTTATTAATGAATTTTGATACGAAAAATTTTTGGAGTAAAATCATAAACTTAAAGAATCAGGCAAACGAATGTCTTTATCCCGGGTAAACATCTTTAGTTAAATTAATTTTCGCTATACCTCACTCAAACGCGGAACCTGAGCGAACTTTTTCTGCTGTAAATGAAATTAAGGATGACGAAAGTAATCAAACTAGTATCGCTTTACTTAATGCGCGATGCTTTTTAAAATCGTACGGAAAGGCGTATAATATTAATTGCGAAAACTTAGTATTAACGGAAAACCATTTTAATAAATTCAACACTGCTAATATGTACTCCAAGTAAATTTTCGACTAACTTAGCTATATATTTTGTTTCAATAAATTCTGATTTGATACTAGAGACAGTATTCTTGCAGTAAGTTTAAGTGGTTTAGGGCTTAGAGATCTTTTTAATTAGAAAATTATTGCTAGATCTTAAACTTTACTGACTAAGGATAAGAGTATTAATACCAAATTAAAGTAACATTACCAAAGAATTAGAAATAAGATGGATAAGTCAAAAAAAGGTCTCTTGGCGAGGGAAGTCCACAGTTGAAACTAATGTGTAAGTAAACTGAATTAAATTTTTTTTTTAAACTAAAAATATGACATGTTATAAATTCTAAAAAAATGTCAAAACATTATTATTCTTTAGCCACTTTGGCAAAAAACACAATAGTTTCAATAAAAAATCCAACGCGCCATAGATACCTCTTCGGTGGTGTGGAAACCTGTCTAATAAAGAAAAAAATTAAAAAAGTAGCAACCAAAAAGAAACATAAGCAAACATAAGAACAGTTCTAGAATTATATTATAATTATATAAGGCTTTTTATATTTACTTATTATGATTGTTTAGTTCATTATATAAATAAGTGTATTTACTTAATAAATAAAAGCGCACACAATCGAGGAATTCAAATTTCTTGGGATAAGCCCCTGAAACGATCAATACTTAATAAATAACTAATACTGTGGCCAAGGAAGCACTTCGAATTACTTGACAGTAGAATACGCTCTCAAAATGTAACATACTTCGCAAATAAATGAAAGCGCACACAAGCGAGCGCTTCAACTTACTTAGGCTAAGACTCTTAAAATGTTAAATGATGAATAAATAAATAAATGAATGTTTGGCCAAGCGATAGCTTTGAGTAATTAGGTATTAGCTGCTTAAAGCTTTGTTTATTTATTAAATAAACAAAAGTGCAGGCAATGAACGTATTGGTTAGCTAGCGATGATTAAAATCCTTCAAGTTTAGATATAAAAAAATTTTTTTTAAAATGTGCGAACAGAAGTTATTGCGTTACTCAAATTAGATTATTATGCATGCGTGCTTGTATGTAGTTACTAATATATAAGGAAATATCTGAATGTATTTACAAACGCAGTAAAAAATTAAGAAAAAAAAAAAAAAATTTAAGTCTCGAACTCACAATTTCTGGTTCCAAAATATACTCCGTAACCAATTGAGCTAGTGCACTACACGACATAAGGGATTACAAACTTCCATATGTTGATAGTATCAACCGTAGCTTACCCTTTACTTGTGTTATTTACATTTTATTCTCAATTTAATACAAATGGTACTTACTCAGATGTTTAACTTTTCATTCCTTTAGGAAGCAAGGCTTTTAAGTGTACAGAGTCGTTATGATTTGTAAGTTCGGCCTACTCCAGGTTATGCTGAGACTTCCTTTTCTTTGTTATTAATTTTTTATATCAACCGAAATCGATTTGATATTCAAATTAATAATAAAACGTGGTATGTGATCCCATTGGGTCAATGGGGATTAGATGCTTGGAATTTTAGTAATAAATAATAAAATAAAAGTGCGGCCAAGTAAGCGCACTGGGTCGTTGGGGATTAGCCGCTTGAGATTTTTCTTACCAATAAATTAAAAAAATTGCGGCCAAGTAAGCGCACTAGGTCGTTGGGGATTAGCCGCTTGGGATTTAGGTAATTAATAAATGAAAAAAAGTGCGGCCAAGTTAGCTCACTGGGTCGTTGAGGATTAGCCGCTTGAGATTTTTCTTACCAATAAATAAGAAAAATTGCAGCCAAGTAAGCGCACTAGGTCGTTGGGGATTAACCGCTTGGAATTTAGAGAATTAATAAATAAAAAAAAGTGCGGCCAAGTAAGCGCACTGGGTCGTTGGGAATTAGCCACTTGAGATTTTTCTTACCAATAAATAAAAAAAAGTGCGGCCAAGTAAGCGCACTGGGTCGTTGGAGATTAGGCATTTGGGTTTCATGTGTTCGGGCTTTGAGCGCTGTGTCTGAGTTTCGGACTTTCAAACGACGCGCAGTTGCTCGGCCAATCTGAGGCTGGCTGCGCACAAGTGTGCGCGAGTTCTCAGCACGATCTCGGCACACTGAATGACACCACAATTTGTGCGTCTCATTATTGTATTTCCCCTTTAGGATACCCGTAAGAAATCGGTATTTTTGGCCTATTTTTGTCCTCCGTTGAGATATGACGATTTTTCTTATTTTATGAGGTTGTGTTGTCATGAAAACACTTTAAATTTCTTCACGCACATCTGTATTATTAATGTTTAAAGTATACTGTGATTTATTCGCAATTTATAACTCCTATTTTATAACGATAGAGCGAAAATACGAATTTGAGGTTATGTAATCTTAACAAATGACACCTTTATTTGTGCTTTTTGATATTATATTCCCCCTTTAGGATACCCGTAAAAAATCGGTGTTTTTGGCCTATTTTGCTTCTCCGTCGAGATATGACGATTTTTCTTATTTTATAAGGTTACATTGTTATAAAAACACTTTAAATTGATTTGCGGACATCTCTATTAATTTTCAAGTTATACTATAATTTTTTCGCAACTCATAACTCATACGTCAGAAAAGTACAACTAAAATACGAATTTGAGGTAATTTAATAACAAATAATACTTCATTACACATACACCCACACAAACACACACAGACACTCACAGCAGCTAGAGTTGGAGTAGTAGGGATGCCTGTTAGTGTAGCATGTGGTGGTAAGGGGGACGTGGAGAGAGAGAGAGAGCGGCTGGAGGGGGGGGGGGCTAAAAAATTCTGTGTCGCTCGAAAAAATTCACAACGTGCCATAAGAAGTTTCACTTCAAAAAATTTTTTTCTCTTATCTCACAACTCTATACCAGAGCAACAAAGTCCTGGACCTTAAACCCTACATTTTTTATTGCCACAAAAACACAAAAACATTTTCTACTTATTTAAAAATCTGAAGTATGATCTTTAAAGATTTCGGAGATTGCTGTATGGGTACAATGAAAAGCTGATCTCTCACGTAATGGATTCTTTATTTGTCGATTTCGACGCTGCTGTTCCAATCTCGATAAATTTTCTGCGTCAGTTTCTTGACGCCTAAGTAAAATTGTATTTATTAAATACATTTGAAGTTTTTCTTCCAATTCACCCTCTTGCGACTTTTGACATGCTTAAAATTGTTGTGACCCCTAAAAGCTGTTTTCTGTCAACTTTGTTAAGTTCAAATATATTTTTTGGCGAGGTAGTTAAACGTCCGATAACTCTTGAAATGACAGAAGAGCTTTTTAAGTAAACTCTTCCTTGACTTCAGTTAACAGCAATTGTGACTGCCTGGATATCTCAGGGTGATCTTCTCTGGCCTGCTGTTGAAGACCTAGACTGATCGGGAGAAAAATTACCAAGTCCGAAGCTTTGGAGCTAGTTGAAGTGCTCTTTTCCAACGTCTCCCGGTATAACGTCGAAGACATTGGTGTCTAAAGCACCTTTTTTATTTGCAGATTCAGTTGTTTTGGTGATCTTGGATGGGGAGATTGGTTAGTGATACTTGTCCAGTGAAGGCTATCCCGTTGGCTCAAGTTTTTTTTCCTTCATAGCTGTTTTAGGTTTGCCCAGCGCAGACCTTGAAGAGGATCAGTGATTCCTGGTTGAATGCTTAGAGTCAAGAGGTTAATACATGTAGGGTCGTCGGTCACCGGGTTTTCCAGCCTTGTGAAGAACAACTCCGCAGGTGACGTCTGCCAGTGAATGGCTGACTTGGTTTAATAGTGCCCGTCTTTAGTTAATATAGTCTTCTAGTCGACGAATCGCTTCCGGACATGGTAGTAAAAATTTATTTGTTGGCAAGGTAGTTTCAACTTAGGTGGCCCCTAAAAAGAACCGATGAAATTGATGGTTAAGTAGGGAACGTAAATACTTATAATGGCCCTAAAAAGCGCCAGTGGTGAAACTTCCAGGCTATTCTTTATTATTATTCCTGATGATGAAGAGCTGGCTACGGGTAGCTTGATTCTTACCCTGGGAGTCTCGATGTACGAAGACTGTGATGGAGGGAGGTACGCCGCTGACCAAAGAATATCTTGTCTTCAGGTCATTCCCTGGATAACCAACCGCTCATCGTTAGACGGAAACATGTGGGTAAGCGCATTAGGAACGCGACGACTAAGAAGGTAGCCGTTGTGGCTGCCCGTGCCCCTCAGAGCTGTTTTCCCTGGCTTACATTAGTAGCAAAAATTCTCTGACTGCACCAGGCGGGATGGTGGGACTGCCACACAACTCTGAAAAGTTGGTGCAGATTGTGCTCTGGCTAGATATGTCTGCTGGTATTATGCCAGAGACGTCATCAGTTGGAATGAATTTTTTTTATTGCACTTGTTGAGATTCAGGGTAAATGGAAACCTAGGTTCCTTCCCCCTTACAGAAGAGTGTCGTCTGTAACCGGGTGTTACGTCGGCGCAACGTACTATTCGAGCCTAAGCTTTCACTTAATAGCTCGGGACTCACACTGGGCGCGTAGGTGGGACGCGGGTTTAAAGGGGTAGTTTAACTTAACGACGCGGTACTCGAAAAAGGGCTACGACTGCTTTCACACGACTAAGACCGAGTGCTGTGCAATATTCCGATGCACTTGCTCGCGGCTCTCTTTTACCAGGAGCGGTTTATATCTCGTTCGCGATCTAAAAACTGTTAGCACCGTCACGAGTAAGGGTATCGTACGTGAAAGAGGCGTGTTAACTCGCGATTTGACTTTGACACCCTAATATCGTGGTGAGTACTTGCTTTTATCCGATCGGTCCTTGTTATTCTGATGATATTACTACCGCGAAGAGCAATGGTATACGCGCGGCTAATTTAATATTTCCGGTGACCGACGGGTGCCAATAATAAAACGAGTAATGGCGTTCGCCAAAAACACTTTAAATTTCCCGGTGATCCACGGGTACCAATACTAGACGAGTAATGGCGTTCGTGCAAAAAATCATACACTTTATATTTCCCCGTGATCCACGGGTACCAATACTAGACGAGTAATGGTGTTCGCGAAAAAAAACACCTTATATTTCCTGGTGATCCACGGGTACCAATACTAGACGAGTAATGGCATTTGCGCTAAAAAGAAACAGTTGATAGGAAGAAAGAAACTTTAGAAATTTAGTAACTTGCCACTTACTTTTATTTAAAAGGTAAAAATTGGTACAGGCGTTGAACCAGCGTAGACAGAAACCGCGCTCGAAGAAGATCAAGTGGCAGTAGAGGCGGACTCTGGTTACCAGTTAATCGTTCGAGGGTGACAACAAAATTCGACTGTGTCCTTGCTTCGTAGTAGGTTAGGTTGTAGCAGAGGCGGACTCTCACGACTTAGTCTACTTTGAATGGTGTCGTCGAATGTCGCGTGCCGAACTGAACTGACTATACCTCGCTTCGCAGTAGACTGGGTTGTAGCAAAGGCGGACTCTTACTACTCAGTCCAATTTGAAGGGCTATCGTCGAGCCTAGTCGAGTCGAGTCGAACTCCGAACTACAAATTGCGAACTGATTTTCCTCTGGGCCTACGGGCCTTTTTATTGCGAGAAGCGGACCTCGGTCACGCGCTGGCTCGAAAAACGCAGGAAAACTTGCCGGGGGAAAATTTTGAAGAAAAGACAATAGCCGAAAATCTAATTGGCTAGAACTGCTCTAATTTAGCCACTCAGAAATTGGCATATTCCACATCCGGCTTTTTCTCCTCTGTGCGTCAAGAGAAGGGAAGGTGATTCACTTACTCATGCCCTTCCTTTCTCTTTTACATCAAAAGTTGACAGAATTTCAATATATTTTAACCTTAACATTACGACAAGGTATTGTTAATATTTACTAATGCTAAACATCGGTTGTTCGTTCAGCTAAGCTCATTGCAAAAAGAGCGGTGAAAATCGCTTAACAATTCGGTTGATGCTAGGGTGAACAAACGATCGGTGAGTTGTTAGTTAATACTACTACTTAAGCGCCAAAACGGTGGCTGCGGCCATACTCACTTATAATTAGCGGTGGTATTTATAATAATAGTAATAACAATAATAATAATAATAATAATAATAATAATAATAATCATAATAATAATAAAAATAATAATAGCAGTTGTTAAAATACTAGTGCTTCGCCTGTTGTGAGTTAACATAATTTGTTTTACTGGTAGTTTGAATGTTTATAATGTTACGGAAATAATGCGGAATTTTGGTATAATTTTGGTAAACATGTTTTTCTGCTGCTAGTAGTTGGAGAGGGAGTCGTCTCGTGGTACCCTGGAGAATCAGAACTCTGTAATCCCTATTGGAGGCAGGCATACGGACTCTCTCTCCGAGTCAAGGGAAGGGTTATTTTCCGTTTTTTCTTCACATTCGGGAAAAAGTGTTAGCAATCAACTAGATTACAAATTCGACTCTTGCAGTATGTTTATGAAATTATTAATTCAATGAAAAAATGGTTACTCTGTAAATTATGAGTTTGCTAACTTAAATGGTAAAAATCGGATAGTTCTTTGAAAGTTACTAATGTTGAGTACCAAATTTGTTGTAGTTAATATGTAATGTAGTTGTTTGCAAGTGGTGTAGTACGTACTGGTTGTTTGTGACGATTCTGGCTTGTAATAATATTTTCGCTTATTTCTATGTGTTGATTCTAAGCTATTCTAATGTTTAACCTTATGTTTATCTAACATTATATCTGCATTTAATATTTCAGTTTAACTGTTCCCAGTTAAACTTTTGTATATACGGTTGTAGAAAAATATTTTATTTTGCAATTTCGGTCAGCGTGGGCCAGCGTGCATGTATGTGAGTCATGCATGGTCGTAGTACCTTAGCTACGAGCATTCTTGTGGGTGATTCACCTCTTTGCAGATGCACATTGGCCCCTGCGTTTTGTATTTTAAAATCGGCACGGAAAGTTTTGAAGCAAGGAAAAAAAATAAATGTGGATACACCGATGTTACACGGGATATCCAGCTGCAAGACTATTATTAGCATTCTCTATGCAGCTCGTTGAACTGCCGAAGCACGACTGCATCACTATCGAGACGCTCCGGCGTATTATAACCACACTTATTTTATTCTGTTGCAGGTAGCCTCGATTTTATGTCGATGCCACCTGGCGGATTTTACTGAACTAAAGTGAAAAGCTGGCGTATTTTTGCAAAACTTTGAGCTCATTTACTGCTATTGTTATTAAATTTTTTAAGATAAAAACTATATTAAAATCATCTAGGAAGTATCCTGAATCAGTGTGCAAAATTTCAGCAAAATCGGTTCAGTGGTATTCGCGGTTAGCGATTACAACGGTTTTAGCGACTTTGCTTTATATATTAGTAAGATAAGTAACGATTCGTACTTTTTTTTAGAATTTTGTAACTATAGTTTTGTCATTTTTTCGTCGGATACTTATAAAAAATTAAGACTAATTTATTCAGCAAAACATAAGTACCTATCGAACAAGCGTAAAGTAAGCGTTTTACTTTGAAGACTAATAAATATTTTCATGATGTCAGAAAACACCATCTTTATGGAGACGATCAGTCACAGTTTGCACAATTGCGTCACTTCTTATCGATGAATAGTCCATGGCTCGAAGGATTTTTTTGTCTTATGTTTGCCAGTAATGAAAAAAAATTGTCATTATCCAACAGAATTTTCTTAGAAATAAGGAAAAAATAGTTTTGCCCAAATAAGAAGTCGGCATAATTTACTGATTGAACAATTTATAAACAAATGCCATTTTTCATTCAGTTTTTTGCTGACATCTCTGCTTCCATATCTCTTAGAGAAATTTCATGACCATCAATCTCTTCGTCACTCAATACCGATAATATACACACTCTTACAAGCCCGCAATTTCTTGTTGATAACATTGTAATGGCAAAAAAGTAAGAAAAAAAAAAATTTTTTTAACAAAAAACTTTCGATCGACGTAAAAAAAAATATAATGTTAATATAAACGTCACAGTAAGAGAATGTAGATATGAAGTTGCAAAAAAAAATCCATTCGTAAAATTGCAAAATATCTATTAGTTTTTTGTCGATTAATTTTTTAAAGTGAAACATAAAGGTGTTATTACAATTATTACGGTCAGTTTATCGACATTTACATTTGGTAAAAATGGATGCCTGGCTAGTTGCTTAAAATTAAATATTAGGATGCAATAGAGTAGAAAAGTTGTGAATAAAACATTTTTGCAATGAAAATTGAATGAAATTGTATCGTACCGCAGGCACTTTCGTTATTTACAGAAATTAAAAATAAATTTCACTTAACAATTAACTTAATTTATACTTGTATTTGATCCATTAATTTTTGAAAGATTTAATACAAATAATATTNTGAAATTGTATCGTACCGCAGGCACTTTCGTTATTTACAGAAATTAAAAATAAATTTCACTTAACAATTAACTTAATTTATACTTGTATTTGATCCATTAATTTTTGAAAGATTTAATACAAATAATATTGAAATAAGAATAATGTGTACGAATTTACACATAAGAAGCATGTATCAATTAGTCGTTACTAAAAAATTATTTTACTCTGTCACATGTATTTTGCGAAAGATAAATAAATAAAGGTACGCATAAAAACCGTAGGTCAACAAGTTATGAGTCAGGAAATGTCTATTTATCACATAATAAAGAGGTGTGAGTAAAGGAGGTGCGCGAAATAATAAAACGAGTATTACAAGTTAGACAAAAGTTTATTTAATAAAACTGCCGACCGACGTAGAACACACCAGATACAATTTACAGACTTTACAGACTTACAACCGACTTATCAGACAAAGACAATAAAGCTAGAACCGACGAGAGGTGTAGAAGGCACGGTGGCTTACACTGTACTGACTACAGGGCCTGCAGGTATCACCTTGCATGTAGCGCTGTCTTTCACACTATATATACTGCCTATTGAAAAGTCGTACATGCCAACACTTCCTCCCGACTTAAGATAGCTAAGTATATTAGACAAAAATTATAACTTAAAATAGATAAATAGATAAATAAATGTGTGTTCTTGACTCGGCTCCACGGCTCTGGGAATGCACCCAAGTAGTCCATGAGTCGGTCCATGGCTCCTTTATCGCCTATCTGAAACAGAGACAACTTATTAGTTACCAGTCAGAGTCGCAAAAGCTGTTCGCGATTCTGCTAGCAAATTTTTCATGGAGCTCGATCGGTAGAGGTTTTGTGAATATATCGGCCATCTGTTCTTTAGTGTTCAGCCATCTGACGTTTACTCTACCATAATTTACACATTCTTTAACATAATGCTCATGAATTTCTGTCATATGTCTTAATTTACCACTACCTATAATTTTAGCATTTTGCTCAGCCGCCTTATTGTCGCACCATAGATCTGCTGGACACAAAGTATTATTCAGTATGATTTTAATCGAATTATCAACTGCCATCAGTTCTCTACATGCTTCACTCAGTGACACATACTCTGCCTGACATGTTGACAAAGACACATACGTTTGTTTGTGAGTTCTCCATGCCACTGAGTCTCCAAAGATTTTAATTACGTAACCGCTTGTGGTTAGAGACCCTTTGCAATCGCCAAAACTGGCATCGGAGAATGCTTCCAGCCCTTGCTGCCTTCCACAATATCTTAGACCATAAGATTTGGTCCCTGCCAGATACCGAAATACTCTTTTAACCATATTCCAGTCTTCGTTAGTCGGACTTATTTGATGCCTGCTCAGCACATTCACTGCATAACTTATATCCGGACGTACAGTATTGGCAGCATATAATAAGCTCCCAACAGCCTCCCGGTAGGGAACACTTTCAGTCGATCTGGACTCATTCAAGTCAATCTGCCTTTCTGATTGCTCTCTTTGTTTTCTTTGTTGATTTAACACGTGACCTGTGACCATAGGAGTTTTCACTGGCTTAGAATCATCAAACCCAAACTTTTTAAGTATCTTATTTATGTAATTGGTCTGAGTTAAAGTTAGAACTTGGTTTTCTCTGTCTCTTCTGACTTCAATGCCTAAAAACGATTTAACTTCTCCTAGGTCAGTCATTTCAAACTCACTTTGCAGTCTTTCCTTCACAGACTTCAATTTGCCAGAATCATTACTTGCTATAAGCATGTCATCAACATAGAGAACCAATATCAGGATTTTATCTGCCTCATGCCAAGTAAATAGGCAAGGTTCCAAGATGTGAGATCTTAGACCTATTTTCGTTGCTGCCTCAGAGAATCTTTCATGCCATTTTTTCGGACTGACTTTAAGGCCGTAGAGGGCTCTCTAAAGCTTACATACCTTGCTTTGTTTTTCCAGATCGGAACAGACCAAACCTTCTGGTAACTCCATATATATCTCGTTGTCAAGGTTACCATTTAAAAATGCCGTTTTAACGTCAAGCTGACATGTATCTAAATTTAATTTATTGATTACAGCCAAAGCAGTCCTTATTAAAGTCAGTCTTGACACCGGGGCGTAAGTCTCCGTAAGATCATACTCATTTTTATCTTTAAAACCCCGTATTACCAGCCGTGCTTTGTGTTTCTCACATCCTTGAGCATCAACCTTTTTCTTAAGAACCCATCGGGAATCGATGATATTCGGACGTTTACCATTTACCAGTCCTGCAGGTCTGTTTACCAACTTCCAGACTTGATTCTTTGCCATTGAGTCAAGTTCTTCTTGGATGGCTTGATTCCAGCCTTCTTTATCCACAGCCTTCATTGCTTCTTTATATGAAGCTGGATCTTTATTTATTTCTGCCAGCAAAGAGTGGTAAACTAGATCTTCCGCATAAATGGCATTATTTCCTGACGTTTCAGTATCACCGTTCTTAAAAATTAGGTCTTTTGTTAATTCTTCCCCGAGAGCTAAGCCCGCAAAGCTGACGTCCTTTACACGACTTTCTTGGACCAAGTTGGCCTCCATTGTTTCTATCAGTCTTTTCGGCCTTCCTCTTTTCCGTTGTACCACCGGGGGCGCTTCCTCCGATGACACTGTCTCTTCTCTTTCCTTTTCGAATTTTAAAAACCACTCGTCTAATTTAATATTTACAGTCACATTTTCCCAGTTTTTAATTGAATTTTTACCAAAAACGTCTCCATACACAAAACGCTCGTTAAATCTGACGTCCCGACTTTCATAAAACTTTCCTTCGTCCGGACAAAGCAGACGATACCCTGTCGGCGTGTATCCTACCATAACTGCTCGTTTCCCTTTTGCATGGAATTTAGTTTCAGTGTTTCTCTGAACTCTCAAATACGCGATGCAGCCGAATCTTTTCATCTGACTTAGGTCTGTCCTTTTATTCGGAGCCAGCTTCATTAAAGGGATTTCCATGTTATTTGAGCGATGCGGAGTACGATTGTACGCAAATACAGCTGCGTTTAGTGCCAAGTCCCACATGTTTTCCGGGAGTCCCGAATCACATATCAGAGCTCGGACTTTCATTTGAATTGTTTTGTTCAGCCTTTCTGACGTGCCATTATGTTCAGGGGTATCCGGACAACTCAGTTGGAGTTCAGCTCCAAGGTCATTTAATATTTTTCGCACGGAGCCTCCCGTGTACTCGGTACCCTGATCAGACCTCAGATAACACACTTTAGCTTCAAACCCGAGAAGATTTCTACAGCCTTTAACAAAATTATCTAAACATTCACCCGTATCACTTTTGTTTTTCATCGGGTAAGCAATTGCAAATTTGGAATAATCATCAATAAATACCGAAATAAATCTGTATCTTTTTGGGTAAGAGGGTGGATTAATAATTCCCATTGTATCTGAATGAATTATTTGCAGAGGTTGGGATGCTCGTTCGCGTACCGAAGGGAAAGGCAGTTTTTGGGATTTAGTTCTTAAACACACATCACAAGTCTTAATCACATCATCAAATACGGCTTCTTTCAGACTTTTTACTTCCGGATAGTTTTTCTGCAGTTCCCTTAGATACCCCAACGAAGCATGGCCCAGTCTGACATGCCACAGCATGGCCCCGTTGTTATCTTTGAATTTTTTATAATTTTCGCTAAACGGACTTTGAATGTCTTTTATTTCTTCGGTCAGGACTTTTCCGACTTCATGAAATTTTCTGTCATTTATTAAAAATACATCTTCAAAACTGTCATTATTTAACTTACCGACCGAGCTCTCTGAATTTTTCGACTTATTATTTAATTTTATATCTGTAGTTGAATTTTCAGGAATAGTGTGTGCTTTTGACTCAGCCGTCAAGACTTTCATTCTTTTGTTGTCCGACTTAACAAATTCAACCATCCAATAGGGTTTTTCATATATTCCCGATATCCATACATTTTCAGTATTAGGATCGAAAATACTAATCTCCTTGTCATCTAAATAGATTGACAAGCCCATATCAGCAAATTTCCGCAGCGACAGTAAATTCCCGATCAAGTCGCGAGCACACACCACTCCCTGCAACTCAACGTCGTTATTGCAATTTTTAAGCAGTAAATTTCCCACTCCCTCCGTTTTCAAGTCTGCAGATGAGTCTGAGTTTGCACATTTTATTTTACCAATTTTGTTTCTGTCAATATTTGTAAACAATTTTTCTGACTTTGCAAAGTGATCAGTCGCTCCCGAATCAGCGACAAATTTAATTTTATTTTCTCCATCCGATTCTGAATTATTTACCCAACCTGCAGAGTTTGAAAACAGAGTATTGGGGGGCTCGATCAACGTCAGAGACTCACCTTTATTTGACCCTGAAACATCTCGTTTTCCCTTTGTCTCCCGGCCCTGGTCAGAAACTTTCTGCCTTTTGGGATCTTTTTTGTCCCTGACGTTGTTAGAGTCCCTTTTCTGCCCAAAGTTTCGGGAATTGGAGCGGCCTCGGCCACTGCCACCGCCGCGGCCACCTCGATTCCCTCGACTTCTACGGCTCTGTCTTTTAAAATCCCATGAATCAGACTTATTTTGCTCACCACATCTCGGGCTGCCTCTCTTGTGAGCTGGGATGTCATACACGAACGTGCCACACGTGTAACACTTCTTGAGTCCGGTACCTGCCTTCGGACACTTGTCAGCCATATGGTTCCAGTCATCACAGTTGAAGCAGCGGACACGGTCCTGGGGCCAAGAGGCAGCCAAAGCTGCCCTCGTGGGGCGACCTCCAGTGGCTTCTGCTAGGCCTTCTGACTCAAATTTTTCTATGAATTTGGCAACCGATTTTTTCCCTTTGTAAAATTTGATTTCATGCAATTTTTTACGAATCGCGGCCGTTGTAAGGGGCGTCTCCCCCTTCTTAAGTTCTTTCAGACTTTCCAATATTACAACCGGATCTTGCAGACGAAAAGTTCTTAAATGATATTTTTCTGTTACTCTACTTAATAAAATATCTCTGACTTTCAATTTGTCTTCTTTGATCATGTCTTCGTTAATAAATTCCGTATTTTTAATCGAAGAATCAATGACATATAATAACCCTTTAGACCGGAGTTCAGACTTAAATTTATCGAGAAAAACTTCGAACTTCATATCTTTAGACAGATGGTAATTGTATATGTGTTGAGTATCACGGCCGAATTTATGTATTTGACTGATGGTTGTCACAAGAAGTTCCGCGCTGCCTTTTGACAAATTTTCATTTTTTGTGTCATTCAAGAACGTTTTCAATTTGTCTTGCAGACTCACCCGTCTTCTGTCGTTGCGAGGAGTTGATGACTGCAGAGGTGCCCCGGTTGACGATTGGGCCTCGGATGACTCGACCCTGTTCACCCGCTCGCCCAACCGGGACAACCTCTGGTCAAAATTGCGCATGACCAGAATTATCTCCTTCCTTGTTTTCTCAGCTTCCTGCCTTTCTTCCTCTGCCTTCCTTGCCTCCTCGTTTGCTTTCTCCTGCCTTTCGATCATCTGACTAATCGTGGCTATTATTGAGTCGAACCTGGCCAGCATGTTTTCTGAAAAATTTTCATTTTTCGGTTTATCTGCCATATGCAACTTCGTTTTGCTGACGTTTAACCATTTATATTTGTTTTCAATGGTTTGCACTTTCTTTATTTTAAGTTGGGTATTTTTCGGTGTGCGCGACGGGAAAGAGGGGGCTGCTTCGTGTACAGACTCATTTCCGCCTAATTTCTGCCAAAGATTTTCACTGTCTACATTTATCTTATCAAGGTTTCGGACTTTTGTCATTTCGGACTTTTTCTCATCTGACATTTTAAACACATCGACCGACTTTTCAAACAACCCGGGTTTATCACGAGCAGGTTCCTCGCATTCCCCGTCTTCCCTGAATAGATTTTCTGGCAACGTCACTTTGCCTCCCTTTTTACATAGAAATTTAACGATGTATTTGTAATCGTCACCGATCAGGTAATTTAAAACAAAAGACGGACATTGTTTTCAGGGAGTCAACTAGAAATCGACCGAACGCAAGCCGGATCTAGTCAACGTGGCCCGAAGCGTGTTCTCGTGCTCGAACACAAAGCACGATTGCACGCTGGGCACTCACACAGCCGCGCGCGACCGAACACAAGTCTAACGTGACTGTGCGAGTCACACGAAAAATAATTTCGTTTACACACCTTTGGCGGGAATATCCTTTTGCCCGACACATGCCATTATTCCCCTTTTATCCACCAACAAGAAAGCAGCTTGTTGTCGTCCTTCTGACTTGACTTGGGATGAAATTCCCCGACATATTCTCGACAGAGCATCGATAGTTTGCTCGTCTAAAAGAAAATGTAAACTTTTAAAATATCAGCCTTTTCTGACTAAATCTGAAAACCGCCTTGAATATTTATTGCCTAGAGTTCAATTAATTAAAAGCACCGGGAAAGGACATATATAATTTTCTGCCAACACACGTTCAAACTTTCCCAGTTCAGACATTTATATTGTAACGCGCACGCAACAGTCGAGGCGACAAGAACAAGAGACGCGAGAAAACACGAAAACAAAACATAAACGGCCTCGTGATATATTTTCAGTCAAAAAGCCTCGCGTCAACACGAGAGGGAGAGAGAGAGACCGAACTCTCTCCTCAGCCGCAATCTGTTGTCCCCCTCTCGATCCGCCCCGCTCTTGCGTGTGCGTGTCGCGCTACCGACGCCACGTGTTTCTTAGAATCCCGCGCATTTCTCGAAATTCACAAGAAATCCCCTTTGTTACCTGACGTCGTAGCGTCCAACCTAGGCATCACTCGAAAGGACAAAGTGTTGACCTACCGCTGATCTCGGTTCCGGCGTCCAGAGTTGCTCCCCTATCCTCGACCGGCGTCGACAACGCCTGGTCGACAACGGACTCGGCCTGGTCACCAGGGGTCACGCTCTCGGCCGCTTCCTCGATCGGACTCTCTTGTCCATCCTTTGCTGTCTCAGCCCTTTCCGCCATCCTCTCTTTTGTCACACTCACCCACACAAAAAAAATAAAGAAGAGATCACGCGCGGTGATGCGAGTCTGGGGCCCGTAACCTGAAGAGGTGTGAGTAAAGGAGGTGCGCGAAATAATAAAACGAGTATTACAAGTTAGACAAAAGTTTATTTAATAAAACTGCCGACCGACGTAGAACACACCAGATACAATTTACAGACTTTACAGACTTACAACCGACTTATCAGACAAAGACAATAAAGCTAGAACCGACGAGAGGTGTAGAAGGCACGGTGGCTTACACTGTACTGACTACAGGGCCCGCAAGTATCACCTTGCCTGTGGCGCTGTCTTTCACACTATATATACTGCCTACTGAAAAGTCGTACATGCCAACACAAAAGTATGGAAAATTGTAAAATGGTAAGACTGGTAACTATAGAATAGTACATATTGACGAGTGATATATTTTTATCGTATTTAGAATCCTTGAAATTTTATATTCAACGAGAGGTAGTGAAATGTTAACATATAATAGCATTCTATAAAAACCTCATGAAGAAAGTTTATTTAACAAATTATCTTGTAAGTTATGTAGAGGCAGAAGTATAAAATATTGATAACATAGTTTGAAATATTATTCGATTAGTTCCTTGCAAGTTTGATAGTCAAAATGCTATTTGAATACCATGGCTGCTGCAATCATGCATATTTCTACGATTTTATGACAATACAATCTTTGTTAAAAAGGTTATATCGAAGACGTGATTAGACAAGTATTGATACATAATTGTTGCTACCGTAACAGTTACGATGACTGCAGGAAAGATTCTCTATCTAATACAATAATTGAAGCAATACTCACTTGTTCAAACGGTAAACAACAATAATAATGAGCAGCAACTATACACACGGGCCCAACTATCAAGTTTGTCAGGGCAGGGCATACACACAACAGGTACGTGACTAAAGAAGCCCTCTCATTGGCTCACGCTGTATGTGCTGATGCCCCATGGGAAAACAGCGGAAACAGCCCAAACAGCGCGTTTAAAACGCGCTACAGCTCTTACTCAAGATCTCTTTACATCTCTGCCACTGCCCGAACAGAAATTGAGTTCAGGCACTGAACAGGTCCTGGACAGGTGCCTGAGCTGCCTGCATAGGACCTGCTCAGGCATTGATGGAATTTTATTTAACGATGTGCACAGGACCTGCTCAGGCTCCTGCACAGGCAGCCTCAGCTCAGGCAACCTGGACAAATATAATCTAGTCCTGAACTGACTTTTACACAATTAAATAGTAAGGTTATGTTACATAAAAAAATGTTTTTAAACAGAGAAAACGATAAATACTAAAAAAATAACTAGTAGATCATGTGTGAAATCATTTATTAACACTATTTAGCGAAGTTTATAAAAACTATTTTGTCACAGTAAAAAAATAAAAACTCTATGTTATTAAATTAATCCTCATGTCTTTCCTTTGACGGCTCTGACTCAAAGTTTTCTTCATCCTCCTTATCCGATTGCCACCCCAGTCACGAGCATTGTTCATCAATGAACTTAAATTTTCTCTGACGTTATCAGCATTATAAACGACATCTTTAATTGTTATCGATGTCAGAGCATCTAAGAAATGAAATAATTTATTAGAACACATGTAATTGTTAATACGAGATTTATAAAAATGATAATGGAGTAAGTTTAGCTTTTTTTTCATTATTTCCATTAAATCCGTTAGGTTTTTTTTTTCCGAAATTTTTCTTTTACGAATAATTTGCATTCTATATTTATTTCGCGTCTTTCGTCGAGAATAACGGTTTTGCTTCATTTTAGATTAATTAAAAAAAAGGTTAAGGCTATACTGTAGTAGCAGACAGTTGATGTCAGTTCAGGCAAGAGCACCGGACCTGTACAGGAACTGTGCACAGCTTGAACTCACATATGCAGAAAATGCCTATCTTGCCTGTGCAGGACCTGCACAGGCAGTCAGGCAAGCTACGGCACATTTCTATTCGGGTGGGCAACCCAGCTTAAACGCATGGTCCAAATCATGCAACCAAGCTTGGCCACAGGTGGGTTTGTACTACGGCGCTGACTTGGGGCAGCTTGGCCTAACTTTCGCTCAGTAACCGCCCACTTTCGTCTGCATCTGCACTGATGTTGGATATACATAAGCATGTACGTTTGTATGTATATATTCATGTGTGCGTCTGCGCGCTTGAATGTCATATTATTAGTATACTTATATATAGACGTCTCTGTATTATAATGATCTGCAGACGAAAGTGTATTACTGGGCGAAAGTTAGGCCAAGCTGCCTCCAAGTCAGCATCGTATTACAAACCCACTGGAGGCCAAGCCAGGTGTCAAGCTGCGGCATGGCAGTGAAGCTGGGACCCAGTTTTGGTCCATTTTTAATTTTTACTTGGGTCCATCAGTTACGTTCGTAGGTTTGTTCAAGCCCATTTGGTTCGGTTCGGTTCTCTTAACGAACTATACCTATATATACAGAACCAGTTTCGTTTGGTTCCCTGTGTATAGGTATATTTTTTTAAGAAAACCGAACCGAACCAAAAGTAGCTTGAACAATTCTAATGAAATAGATGATCCTGATGACAATTTATTTTGCAAATAATTATCGCGTATACCTGATAACTATGGTCTTTTCGACATCCACAATCAAATTACAAACGATTGGAGTTTGTTCCAGCTCTCTCTCTATCTTGCCTGAAAAAGCTTTTAACAGGTTGTTTAATTTTCGCAGACCGATACGGGTTTTTAATTTCTTGCGAGGTAAAAGTGCAGTTTAGGACACCCTTTGAGATGTAAGCTACAGTTTCTGCAGTGTTCCCAATACATCGTGGCGCAGGAAATTTAAAATTGTAAACGCGGTAAATTTGAGTTTCTTGACTGAAAAAAAATTATTTTTAGATTTTTTTGTTAGTCCTTAAAAGGACTGATTTATAACAATTCGCAAACTAATACGTTGAGATCTTAAGTCATGTGGTGAATAAACAGAAGCAACGTCTTGTCAAAACTGATCAAAGATACATAAAGCTTCTGCTCTCATTCGGAAGTACATGAAAACAGCTAAGTAAGAATCAAAATGGTTCTTACTTCTGTTAGCTGTTGGGAACATCTGTTTGACATCTGTCCACATCCTTTCGATCGTATTAATACAATCTTCAGTGTCTTTATCTTTAAATGTAACTGAATGATAAACAATCAAATGCTGGTAACCCTCTTCACCTAAATAATCATAAGCTTTCCAACAATCTCTTATGATAGTAGTACCAGGCTTAATATGTTTTTTAATGAGGGGCGCCAAGGTACTTGCTGATCTATGAGTTCCACTAAAAAGAAAACACTTGTTGCTACCTTTTGCCACGCCACCAAAAACCCATTACCCCTCAACTCGTTTACCTCGGTTATATTTACGCTTGCCAAACTTAGATTTGTCAATCTCGACAATTTTTCCTATACCTCCAATTTGTTCTGTGGCCCTAAGAGTTGATGGAATTTCAACACACACTTCACGACAGAAATTACACCAATCAATACACGTATTATTTGATATTTCAATTTCTCTCATGATATGTTGTTGAGAGAACTGATAAGACCATACAAATGTAAGCTGAATAATTTTAGGGATACTTAAATGCGAACCATCAAACCAGGAGTTTTTACGCGACGATTTCAAGGCTTTGCATTTTCTGCACCTCCACATATATTTATCAATCAAATAACTTTTTTCACCCATGTACATCTCAATGCCATAATACGAACAAATTACAGTTTAAGCAAGTAATCCACGACTCTGCCATTCTTCAATTACTAGTAAAGAAGTTTTTTTTAACTCCTTTATAAATAAATCACGCAAAAAAACCATAATAAAACACAAAATCTGACAAGTACAACCAGTCGACACAAACGCTAGCCAAACGAAATGAAAATGACAAGTTGCAACTTGAAAGCTTAGCAGTAAAAAGTCTTCTAGATTAACAACTACTACTAAATGGCAGGTATTTTAAATATTATTAATAAACTATATCTTTCAATGTGCGGAAATAGCGCCTTCGCGAGCTTCTCTCGCTCGGCCGCACTGTAAAAAAATAAACAAATCCTATAATATCAACAGAAAAATTTCCAACCACATATACATTGATTTAAGAAATTTAAATTTCCCGCGTTACACTATGTTGGTGGCACTGCGACACTTGTGTCTAACTTCTCAAAAGGCGTCTTAAAGTGCACATCCACCTTTTGCAATAAACTACAGGTATCCGCAATTTTGTGGGGAGCGGTTGCTAACGTTGCTAAGGCCGCGGGCACATGGAGAGCGTAACGCGTACCTCTACGTAGGTAAAGTAGGTAAAGTACACGAACCTCTCTCTCACTCTCATGGGCTCAAATAGTTAGGCGGTACGCGTTACGCTCTCCATGTGCCCGCGGCCTAAGGATTCCGAAATTTTTAGAATTTTTACTCTCACATACTTGCAAATTGTTCACGGAGTTCACGGGGCTACATCTACTTTAGTAAAAAAATAATAGCATATACACATGTGTACGATCATCTAATAATTCAATTTTATTGTATACAATTCAACATTATACATAACTGTGCTACAATAAATAAACGTTGTAAGGCTAAAAAAATCTTTTCTTTAAAGTAAGACACCCCTATCCCAAAGCTCTGTTCCAAAAATGCAGATAAGCAGACTATTTCAATTGTAATTTCAATAAAATAAATCAATTTGTTTCATAAAAAGTAACATGTGGAGAGTACACTTCCATCATAAAGGATTATTGAAATCGAGTTAACTTGGTGTCAAGGTTTTCTACCTATACTTAATTGAGGAAATGTACTTTTTGTCTGTGGAGGATTTATATTAGAAGATAAGTAAACAAATGCTTCGAACAAAGTTGATCGATCCATGGCATTTACTTCAAAATGTTTAAGTTTTTCTCGAGCACACCAATTACTAGCTTTGACAACTGTATTTTCTAAAAGCTGATGTTCTGCATTAAGCTTTGTTTTATTACCTATTACCAATACGGTTATATCTTTTTTTTCTTTATTTTTTTCTATATCTTTTTTTAAAGGTATTAATACATCCAAGGACTCTGGTTTTGCTGTATCATAGACTAATAAAAAGCCGTCAGCAAATCCAAGGTAATGTCTAGCTAATTGCTGGTTACTCATAATATTTTGTAATGGTTCTAGCCCAGCAGTATCATAAAATCTAATTTTTTCCTTAGAGCCCTTGTCACTTTCAATATATGCTGCATATGTATCTTCAATTGTAGGATGCATTTCCTAAAATATGGTATAAATTCAAGGTTATCAAATTTTGTCAAAACATCAAAGGCTTATAACAAGAGTATGCCATTGTTTATATAAATGCTTGCAGAAAAAATTGACATAACTGAAACTATAGTCCATAATGATTATAGTATAATCTTTTAGCCGCGAATTTCGAATGGATAAATTATTTAGACTTAGTTGATTTATTTGAAACTATCGTCATTAGTATAAGTTAAACTGCTGGTATTAAGTATAATCCTTACCTTGGAAGAATAAATAAAGTATCAGAGGACAGGCATTTAACACTTTGATGTATGTGATCTAAAGCCTTATTTATTCCCCCTTGTAGGTTGTATACTTACTATTCGTCACCAATCCTGTACCAAAACACGGAATTTTCTTCCGGTAACACAGGAAGAAAGTTATTGCTTTAGGTACAGTGTGGTGAAAATGCACATGCAGCAATCTCGTGCATATTGCAGTGTTTTACTTCTATCTCAGTGATTACAAGTATGTATTTGATGTACTTACAACATAATTATAGTAAAAACTAGGTTCTACTTACAGTTTTAGCGGTAATATTCCCGTGTACAAGTTGTTCTAAGAGAGCTGTTTTACCAACGCTCTTCATACCACAAACGACAATTTTTACTGTTTTACCCATATTTATTTTCGTGGCCAGTAAATTTAATTCTCTATTACTTGCAGCCTCAAGTAACTATGAATTGAGATAAGGACGTACACGAAACGTCCCGACAAGATGATCTGAAGGCTAAGACCAGGGCCTAGCTAAGTACTGCTAGGCGAGCCTTGGCGTAGCCAAGTCATAGACATATAAGAAACACAGACTGCTCATCAGCGCTGCCACAGTGCCACTGCTGCCAGACCAGCTCTAGTGAGCTTCGAGGGAGTGAGGAGACAATGTCCGCCATTTGAGGCTCATCGGCTCATGGGGAAAGGTGAGAGCTTGGAAATGCATAATTTAGCAAATAAATACGTCACGATAATACGAAATACATATAAATGTATAGAAGCCACATGATGGCTCTGTCGGTAGCGTGTCTGCCTACAGATCTTGATGGCCGGGGTTCAAATCCCACTCTGGACAAAAATTTCATCAATGAATGAGGTTTTTTTCTGGATGAGATTTGTACTTCAATAAACCTACCGATCTATCTACCGTTTCCCCCTACTGTTATTAAACCCAACGTATGGCTAAATACACTTTATAGTGTCAAAATAGCCGTGTCTGAGCCCTCAAGGGGCGATGATGAATATAAAAAAAAAAAAATATAAATGTATAGAGATATATATGTATACAATTATATAACAAAAGTCCCCATGATCCTCAAATGATGGTCCACTAATCACGAGCGGTCCCAAGATTGTCCGCTCACTCCTTCGATGCTCACTAGACCAGGTTTAGTTTAAATTAGTTTATTGGCTTTGTATTTTCTTACATATGCCATCTCACTAGACCAGATCCGCAGGTCGGTAATGTTTCGCCACCTATCGGCAGTTAATGAAAATTTGAAAAAAAGCCTAAAAATTTGGTGGGTGGTGTATAATGGCCATAGACGTATAAGAAATGGACTGTTCGTTCTCATGTACGGCGCTGAAACACAAGTAGAAAGAGACACAGCATCGAAGGTGTATATCTGTCTCTCTTGCACGTTGCCAACGGTGGGGCCGTGGGGGTCAGTAAACTAAGGCTGCAGTCCCATGGTACGAAATAGAGCTCCGCAATAGACTGTCCGCAATAGAAAGTACCAATAAGAGCAAAACAGACAAGTCTGCAATAGCTCTGATTGCCAATGAGTACAGAAGCCTGTACGGGTCACATAACTCAGTGGCGCTCGTGTAGCTCACTTTACTTCATGTGCCGTCTGCACTTGTGCTGTGTGTCTTATTAAAAAAAAAAAATTATGTATTTTCATATATTTGTGCTATTTCATAGTAATTCTTACATCTTTTTAGAATTTTTCTACGTATGAGTAGATCAATTAAACAGTATAGTTATTTACGTAACAAGTGCGGAAAAGACCGTTACCGGCCATGAGTGCGGGAAATCGTCCCGCACGAGTTGCGTACAAGTTTTTTCGCAATGTGTGAGGAAAATAGGTACAAAACAGGTATGAATTTTGATTACCAGTGTGTAGAAAAATTTTTTCCGGTGTGTGGCAAAACCATTTCCGTACACCTTTTCCCCACCCTGTGCAACAAAAACCTTTGCCACACACTGTGTGGAAAAACTTTTGCCGCACACGTTTGTCGCCCACTATGTGGGAAAATCTATTTCTCACACTAATACCAGTGCGGAAAACACCCATTTTCTGCACACTATTGCGAAAAATATATGAAAATACATAATTAATTTTTTTTTAATGAGACACACAGCACAAGTGCAGACGGCACATGAAGTAGAGTGAGCTACACGAGCGCCACTGAGTTATGTGACCCGTACAGGCTTCCGTAAATCAGAGCTATTGCGGACGTTCGAGCTATTGCGAATGATCGAGCTGTCGCGGGTTGCGGACGTTTTTATATTTCCATATGCACACAGACTACAGCGTACACTGCCAGAAAGAACTGTATACATAATGAAGGTAGATAAAGTTATACTTTCTTGAAAAATGGGATTGACCGAATTAACGACCGAACGTCAAAAAAAACGTACCCTATTTCGATGTAAATGCATTCACGACACGTCGCAAATGGATGTATTAAATGTAATTTTCAAAGGCATTTGCAACGTTTCATCCATTTCGTAAATGAAAATTCCCAAATATTTAAAAAGGCCTGCGATTGGGATATTATGAACTAATTGAAGGAGAAAAACATGTCAAGATGGTAAGAACATTGCGAGTACGGGCAGTTAGGCTTCGTTAAAGAAAAAATACCAAGAACCTGAACATTGCATTTCGTTTAACGTGTAAAACAGAACTTAATGTTTACTGCTGTAATCAATTTAATTATAATATAATGAATAGAATTATAAGTAATGTTTGTGGTGAAGTCAAATTAACAAAATAATAATTTTATACAATAATACGATTTAATGAATACTCTAAGAAGTATTTATGAATTCATTATACTGGACATATCTCGAATTGTTCATGCATACTTTGTGAGTTCTTTAGGGACTGTATAGGATTTAATACAGATTTCTTAAAGAATACAACTAGTACGTGTAGAATACATTTTTAATTCATAATGAATCCAATAAAATGAATTCAATAAGAGTACATAACAAGAACTCTTTGTGAAATAATTTAGAATAGTCTTGCCAGCTGTGATAATAATGTATAAAATTCAGCTATAAATATAGCTATAAATTACAGCTGTAATCTTTTCACGAATTTTGAGCAAAAATTAGTTTAAAATCAGATTATCTCAACATATATCGATTAGTATAGACGGTATCATCCGTGTGATAACAGTAAAACTGAGGGCCTAAAGTATTTTTAAACAATTTTAAAAAAACTTGAAACTGTACATGATTTATTGTTTTTTTTTCTACTTATTCAAAAATACTTCAGGCCCCGCCCAGTTTTACTGTTATCATACGGATGATACCATCTGTACTGATCGATATATGTTGAAAAAATCTGATTTTAAACTAATTTTTATTCATTATTTGTGAAAAATTTACAGCTGTAGTTTATAGCTATATGTATAGCTGAATTTTATACATTATTATAGCTGTTCTATAGGTAGTTATAGCTATAATTATAGCTATAAATTATAGGCATATTGATATATAGCTATAAATTTTTGACTGAGTGATTTGATCCATGGTGTATGTATCGTCTTGAAGAAAAATATTCTCTAAAATGTCATGTTGTTCCAAATAAGATGCCAACTTATCGAGCGATGGAGGTAAAAATCGATAAGAGTCAATAAAGCGTAAGTTGATTCTCGTTCCCTCAACATATTTTGTAAAAGAAATATATTTTTCTTCCGTCTGAGGTATTACTTCTACTCTTTCAGGAAAACAAGTAACAAGTTCTTGTGTAAATAAGTGCACATCATAGTTACTTAGGTTGTGAAAGGCTATGGGTATTGTTCGTGAGTCTTGGTATTTGAGATAACATTCATTATGTGCAGGACCTCGGTATCTAAAATAAAAAAATTTATAAATAACTTTGAGGAGAAAATAATATTTATTAGAGAAGTGTAAAAAAAATTATTTACCTTCCAGTAAAATGACAATGATCGTAAACTTTTTTATCATTTTTAATATACTTCTTACATACATGACATTTATCCGCGTTGAAAAAATCGAAGTCTTCTTCTTCAGTTAGTAATCTCATTGGCACTGGATTGTTATACATACTTTGTAAATCTACGGCGAGATATTGCATTCCTTTCACAAACCAGGTAGCTGGATTTTCACTGATTTCTGTTTCTTTTCTATAGGAAATGTATTAAGCATCGTTAAAACTGTACTTTACGTAATATCCAACACTTAATGCTTCATGGTGTTGTATTGCTCGCTCACTATCGTGTACAGGTTTTAATAAACACTCAAAGTCTGCGTATACTATAAATGGCACTTGATTTTTATTCTTATAATTTTCAAATTTCAAAATATTATCACATTTTGGCAAGCTTACTTTACATTTATTTACTGTAACGCACTCCACTGTATGTATTATAAGTTTGTGCGTATTTTACGTTTACATTCAGTAAGAGAGCTTCTTACAAGTCGAGATAAATCTTTAACCCACACATAATGACAATGGTATTCATCGTCATTCGCATGACTAACCCTGCTCTCTAAGCTTTTTTCTGACTCAACATCTTCTTCTTCGTATGTATCTTCTATAAGCCCATCATTATTAGCAAGGTTAAGATCATAATTTATCTTTTCACTCTCTTCTAGATCGTCTTCTACATCATCATCATCATCTTCTTCTTTTACTTCTTTTTCTTTTTCTACCTCTCTCATCATTTCAGAATAATTAAAATCATCATCTTCGTTGTTAAATTTTTTTTGTTTTTTATTTGTTTTTCCCTTATCATTCATTTCCGTATAGTGACTTTCTATAAGTAAAAAATTCACATGTTTGAGCTTTTTTTCAGCTGTTAAATAAAGTGGAAAAGTTTTAAAATTATTATTTCTCTTTTCTAAAACATATACATTAACTGAAACACCATTTTTTTTTTTCAAACTTCGGTAGTTCGGTACTTGCTTAGGTTGCACTAGAAATGTTATCCCAGTGAAATAGTATTTATTTTCATATTTTGTATAATTCAAGACTCGACTCGCATTTTTACTTAAAGGATGTAGTGCTGACAAAATAGCCCATTTGGAACATTGGTGATCTACATTTTTAACATTAACGTAAGCTTTTTTTTTTAATATTAGAACTGGGTACTTCTATGTAAGAACTACCATTCATAGCCTAATATTTACTTATATTCAATACTAAATTTAAAATAGAGTGCAAAGTCCACCCGGAATCTCGTTCTTGGAATTCATCAATGTCGGTAGCAATGGGTATCTGAATATTATTTTCAAATTATTGATGTAAATTAGCTGTATGAAAAACACATTCCGATTAAGAATTAAAGTACTTAACTTCAGTAGTCTCCGTATCATTTTTCACCAAGACAAACTCTGCTGCTAAGACTGCGTTAACTTTTAAAGCATGTTGCTGATTCAGAATTTCTGGCACTTTTAAAGCAAACTCTTTTTCCACAGGTTTCAGAAATTTTATCTCATCCAATTGCTTGCTTTTCACAATAATGACAGTTCTTATACGATTTTTAAACGCACTATCCAGTTCTTTCCACACCACACTAGTATCATCATCATGGATTGATGTATCAGCAAGACCATGTCCTTGAATAACCAATTTTTTTTTAATGTTTCCAAAAAAGTTTTTATAAGACACTCAATATTTATTAACTTTTGCTTAATGTGTGGTGACAATTTCACAGATTGCAGATAGTTTTTAATGCTTTCAAGAACTATCACACTATTATCTACTAAATCTTGAATATTTGTCGTAGTTTCACAGTTCAACAGTTGTTGATATTCTACTCACACCATTTTACAAAAAACCACAAAATTTTTTACGCAGTGGTTGTGTGGTAATTAGCGCTTCTGTTCTTAAATTAATTATATGAATTAAAAAAGCGACCAGCTAGCGCCCCAAGTTGTTTAGTCATTGTCACTTGTGTTAGTTTAGCTGTCATGTCAATTAACAAAGTGACCAGTCAGCGCCCCTAGTTGTAAGTGGATTGGCGCTTGTGTTATTTTATTTATCATATTAATAATTAAAGCGGCCAGTTAGCACCCCTGGTGGAGTGGTGATTGGCGCTAGTGTTATTTTGTTTATCATATAAATTAACTAATTCGTGACCAGCCAGCGCCCCGAGTTGTGTGTGAATTGGCGCTTGTGTTATTTAATTTATAATATTAATGACCACAGTGACCAGTCAGCGCCCTGAGTTCTGTGGTAATTGGTGCTTGTGTCTTATTTGAATTCATTTTATAAATGAATAAAGCAACCAGTAAGCGCCCCAGGTTGTGTGGTAATAGGCGCTTGTGTTATTTTATTTATGATATCAATTAACAATGTGACCAGTCGGCGCTACAGGTTGTGTGGTAATTAGCGCTTCTTAATATTTTTTTCAATTAATTGACAAAGTGACTAATGAGCGCTCCAGGTTTTGTGGTGATTGGCACTTGTGTCTTTAAATTCATTTCATTAAGTTATAAAGCGACCAGTCAGCGCCCCGAGTTGTGTGAGAATATGCGCTTGTAATATTTAATTTATCATATTGATTAACAAAGTGACCAGTCAGCCCCCTCCGTTATGTGTGGATTGGCTCTTGTGTAATTTTATTTATCATATTAATTAACTAAGTGACCAGTTAGCGTCCTGGGTTGTGTAGTTATTGGCGCTTGTGTCTTTAAATTCATTTTACTAAGTGAAAATGCGACCAGTTAGCGCCCCTAGATGTGTTGTGATTGGCGCTTGTGTTATTGTATTTATTATATTAATTAACAATGTGTTAAGTCTGCACCCCATGTTATGTGGTGATTGGCACTAGTGACTTTAAATTCATTTTATTAAGAAACAAAGTGACCAGTATGCTCTCCTCGTTGTGTTGTGATAAGCGCTTGTGTTATTTTATTTTTCATATTAATTAACTAAGTGACCAGTTAGCGGCCTGGGTTGTGTGTTTATTGGCGCTTGTGTTATTTTATTTAACATATTAATTAACAAAGTAACCAGTCAGCGCCCTGAGTTGTGTGTTAATTGGCGATTGCAATATTTTATTTATAATGTTAATTAAAAAACCAACCAATTAGTGCTCCATGTTGTGTAGTGATTGGTACTTGTGTTATTTTATTTATTATATTAATTAACAAAGTGACGAGTCAGCGCCCGGGGTTAGGTATGGATTGGTGCTTGAATTATTTATTTATCATATTAATAATGAGAGTAACCAGTCAGCGCCCCAGATTGTGTGGTAATTGGCGCTTGTGTTAGTTTATTTATCATATTAATTAACAAAGCGAGTAGTAAGCGCTCCCGGTTATGTAGTACTTGGCACTAGTGTCTTTGAATTCATTTTATTAAGTAATAAAGCGACCAGTATTCTCTCCTAGTTGTGTTGTAATGGGCGCTTGTGTAATTTTATTTATTATGTTAATAAACTAAGTGACCAGTCGGCTCCCCAGGTTATGCTGTGATTGGCGCTTGTGTTATTTTATTTAACATATTAATTAACAAAAAAACCAGTCAGCGCCCTGAGTTGTGTGTGGATTGATGATTGCATTATTTCATTCATAATATTTATTAAAAAAGCGACCAATTAGCGTTTCGTGTTGTGTAGTGATTGGCACTTGTGTTATTTTTTTTATCATATTAATTAACAACGTGACCAGTCAGCGCCCTAGGTTGTATGTTGATTGGTGCTAGTGTTATTTTATTTATAATATAAATAAACAAATCGAGTAGTAAGCACTCGAGGTTGTGTGTATTTTAGCGCTTGTGTTATTTTATTTATCATATTAATAAACGAAGTGACCAGTCAGCGCCCCAGGTTGTGTGGTGATTGGCGATTGTGTTATTCTATCTATCATATCAATTAACAAAGTGACCAGTCAGCTACCTAGGTTGAGTGACAATTGGTGCTTGTGCCTTTGAATTCATTTAATTAATTATTAATGCGACCAGTAAGCTCCCTGGGTTGTGTAGTGATTAGCGCTTGTATCTTCGAATTTATTTTAACAGTGAATGAGCTGACCAGTTAGCACTCCTGGTGGTGTGGTAATTGGCGCTTGTGTTATCATATTTATCACATCATTTAATGAAGTGACCAGTCAGAGCCCCGGGTTTAGTTTTGATTGGCACTTGTTTCTTCGAATTCATTTTATTGATAAAGAAAGTGACCAGTTAGTGCCCTGGGTTGTGTAATTATTGGCACTTGTGTCTTTGAATTCATTTTACTAAGTAAGAATGCGACTAGTAAGCGTCCCTAGATGTGTGGTGATTGGCGCTTGTGTTATTTTATTTATTTTATGCATCAACAAAAAGATCTGAAAGCCCTCTATGTTAAGTGGTGATTGGCTCTCGTGTTTAATTATTCAGTTTAAAGTGAATAAAGTGGGCAGTAAGCCATTCGGATGTGTGGTGATTGGTGCTTGTGTTATTTTATTTATTTTATTAATTGATAAAGTGGACCGTAAGCCCGCATGTTAATTGCTGATTGATGCTTGTGTGATTTTATTTATTTTATAATTAACAAAGCGGCTAGTAAGCTTTTTGGCTTATGTGTTGATTGGCTCTTGTAAATTTTTATTTAATCTATTAGATAATAAATTGGGCAGTAATCGCCCCGGGGGATGTGTTGATTGGCGCTAGTGTTATTTTTATTGTTTTATTAATCAACACAGCCGCTGTGGCTAGTAAGCGCTCCGGGTTGTGTGTTGGTTGCCTTTTGTGTTATTTTATTTATTTTATTAGTTAAAAAAGTGTCCAGTAAGCGCACTGAGTTGTTTAGTGATTGGCGCTTGCGTTATTTTATTTATTTTTCTAATTAACAGAGTGGCCGGTAATTGTTCTGTGCTGTGAGGTAACTCGCACCTGTATTATTTTTATTATTTGATTCATTAACAAAGCGGCTGTTGAGCTTTCCAGCTTGTGTGTTAATTGGCTTTCGTGTTTGTTTATTTATTTCATTAGTTAATAAAGTGGGCAGTAAGCCCTCAGGATGTGTGGTGATTGGCACTTGAGTTATTTTATTTATTTTATAAATTAACAAAGTGGCCCGTAAGCGCCCCGTGTGAAATAGTGATTGTCGCTTGTGTCATTTTATTTATGTTATTCATTAACAAATCGGCCGGTAAGCTCCCCCGGTTAAGTGATGATTGCCTTTCGTGTTATTATGAGTAAGTGTTTCGTGTTTTGTAGTGATTGGCGCTTGTGTTATTTTATTTATTTTGTCAATTAACAAAGTGGCCCGTAAAAGCGCCCTGAGTAGCGTGATAATTGGTGCATGTATGATTTTAATCATTGTATTAATTAACAAAGCAGCCAGTCAGCACCCTAGGTTGTTAGTGTTAATTGGCTCATATGTTACTTTATTTATTTTATAGCGAATAAAGNTTAAATATTAGATATTTACATAAATAAAGTAAAAAATAAAAACAAATATGTTTTACTTCGTTCTCTTTTTCTTTTTAGGCATGGTAATCGAAGTGACACTTGTTTTGCGTTCTTTCAGTTTCGGAAAAATTTCATACTGGTTACTGAGAGAAGTTTTTTTCAACATCAATTTATTATCCTTAATGGAGATAAACGCATGATAATTCAGTGTCCCTGGTATCAGTTTCGCACTGGAAATTTCGTCTTTTCATCTCAAGGAAGTTTCTTCGTAGTCAGATTTGCTACTAGAAAAACCTTCGTTTCTTTGCAGTAAAACCTACGAAAACTTCGAGTTACGATAGCACAACCTCAAGTCATAAAAATAATAAATCCTAATATTTAATTAATCAATCGAAACTTGTTGCGAAGTGCAAACCGTCACGGTTAGGTGTATTTGTTTACATCCAGTCAGAGAGACGGTAGCAGACGGCGCGCTGCTGCCGCGCATGGCCCGGCGGCCGCGGCTCCCATCGTCTCGTTCGTCGTTTGAATACGTTATAAAAACGAAAAACCCCTCTTTTTTATTGTCGATATCTACGTAAAAATGTCTCATCTTTCGATCTAGACTATCAAAAAAATTCCAAAAGTTGAAGATCATGGAGATAAAACGTGTTTTTCAAACAAGTGCATTTTTCGAGGTTATGGGAGCAAATTTTCGAAAAACTGATGCCACCACTAAAAAGCTGAGGAAAAAATACGTTAGAATATGTTTTTAGATAATTTTTTTATCAAAGTTTTGACACCGAAACGACGAGTTGAAAACGTCGTGTTTGACGCCCGCGCGGGCCATCCACCGCGGCGCTGAGACAGTTGACGTGATTCTCCCTACTTGTGTGATTTTATTTATTACATCGTTTAACAGAGTGACCAGTCAGTGCTCTGGGTTGTGTAGTGATTGACGCTTGTGTTATTTTATTTATCACATTAATTAACAAAGTCCCCAGTCAGCGCCCCGAATGATGTCTGGATTAATTGGCTCTTGTGTTATTTAATTAATTATATTAATAAACAAAGTGACCAGTCAGCACCCTGAGGTTATGTGCTGATTGGAACTTGTGTTATTTTATTCAACAGATTAATTACTAAAGTAACCAGTCACTGCCTTAATTTGTGTGTGGATTGGCGATTGCAATATTTTATATATAATACTAATAAAAAAAGGGACCAACTAGCGCTCCGTTGGTGTAGTGATTGGCACTGGAGTGATTTTATTTATTATATTAATTAACAAAGTGATGAGTCAGCGCTCTGGGTTGTGTTGTGATTGATGCTTGTGTAATTTAATTCATCACATTCATTAACAAAGTCCTTAGTCAGCGCCCCGAATGATGTCTGGATTGGCTCTTGTGTTATTTTATTAATCATATTATTAAACAAAGTGACCAGTCAGCGCCCTGGTTTGTGTGTCGATTGGCGCTTGTATCTTTGAATTCATTTCATTTAGTTATTAAGCGACCAGTCAGCGCCCCGAGTTGTATGGAAATATGCGCTTTTGTTATTTAATTTATCGTATTGATTAACATAGTGACCAGTCAGAGTCCCGAGTTGTGCGGTGTGAAAAATCAAGTTATGATGTCAGAAGAATTACAAGTACGAAAATTCAACTTATATATGGAGGGAAAAACAGCTTAAACGACAGTTAAGTTATCATCCATAAGATGCTTTGGAGCATTCTAAAAAATTAGCTCTAAATGGGTTCGAGATCTAGATTTATGTAACCATGAAGCTCGTTCATACAGAAAAATCGTTATGAATTAGTGTGTTTTTACATCATGCAAGAATAGAAACATCAGATCTAATAACTCTGTTGCATTTACAAAAGAACGTCTGTATATACAGCTGACAGAATTTTTAGTAGACGAAATTTCTGGTTTTTAAAAACCACGTGGTGATTTGAGACGAAAAACTACGAGGTAAACCATATGATAAAACCACATGGTTTTACCATGTGGTTTACGATTGTGGTTATTCCCAATAGAGGATTGGCACTTGTGTCTTTGGAATCATTTTATGAGGTTATAAAGCGACAAGTCAGGGCCCCGGGTGGTGGTAATATGCGCTTGTGTTATTTGATTTCTTATAATTGTCAATAGAGCAACCAAAAAGCGCCCTAAATTGCGTTATGATAAGCGCTTGTGTTATTTTACTTATCATATTAATTAATAAAGTGAACAGTTAGCGCCCAAGAATGTGCGGTGATTAGCAATTCTGTTTTTTTGTTAATGATATTCACTATAAAAGTAACAAATCAGCGTCCCGTGTTGTTAAGTAACTATCGCTTGTGTTATTAAATTAATTGAATAAATTAAAGGAGCCAACAATTAGCGTTCCGCGTTGTGCAAAAATTAGTACTTGTGTCATTTTATTTATCACATTGATAAACAAAGTGACCAGTCAGCCCCTCGCGTTATGTGTGGATTGGCTCTAGTGTTATTTTATTTATCATATTAATAAACAAAGTAAAAAGTCAGCGCCCCAGGTTGTGTAATGATTGGCGCTTGCGTTTTTTTATTCATTATATCTATTTGAAAAGTGACCATTAAGCGCCCTTCATTGTTTGGTGATTGGAGCTTGTATTATTTTATTTATTTAATTAATAAACAAAGTGGCCAGTAAGCACCCCGGGTTGTGTGGTGATTTGCACTTGCGTTAATAATTTTTTTAATTGATAAACAAAGCGGCCAGTAAGCGCTTTAGGTTGTGTGCTTATGAGCACTTGTGTTTTTTATTTATTTAATTAATAAACAAAGTTTCAAGTTAGCACTCCAGTTTGTGTGGTGATTGGCACTTGCGTTAATAATTTTTTTAATTGATAAACAAAGTGGTCAGTAAGCGCTCCAGGTTGTGTGGTCATCAGTGCGTGTGTTAATTATTTATCTAACTAATAAACAAAGCGGCCATTAAGCCCTTGAGGTTGTGTAGTGATTGGCGCTTGGGTTTTTTTATTTATTTCATCAATAGACAAAGAGGCTAGTAAGCACCCTGGGTTGTATGGTGATTGGCACTTGCGTGAATTATTTCTTTAATTAATAAACAAAGTGGCCAGCGAGTGCT
>NW_019379815.1:46871-84784 GCF_000648655.2 Copidosoma floridanum
TTGTGACATGTACAAATCATACATTTAAATCAGCCTGTTATGCTGTGAAGAATGCTATAGCTATAAAAAAACATATTTAAAAAGAGGTTATGATCGGTGCTTGTGTTATTTTACTTATTATATTAATTAATAAAGTGACCAGTCAGTGCTTAACGTTGTGCAGTGATCAGCGCTTTTGTTTTTTTATTAATAATCTTTACTAACAGGGTAACAAATCAGTGATCCATGTTGCTTGGTACTTTTCACTTGTTTCATTGAATTAATTATATTAATTAAAAAACCGACCAATTAGCGTTCCGTGTCGTGTAGTGATTGGCACTTGTGTGATTTTATTCATTATATCAATTAACAAAGTGACCAGTCAGTGCACTGGGTTGTGTTGTGATTGACGCTCGTGTTATTATATTTAACATATTATTTAACAAAGTGACCAGTCAGCGCCCCAGGTTATGTGTGGATTGGCTCTTGTGTTATTTTATTCATAACATTGATAAACAAAGTGACCAAGCAGCGCCCCGGGTTGTGAAGTGATTGGCTATTGTGTTATTATATTTATCATATTACTTAACAAAGTGACCAGTCAGCGCNCGTGAAAGGTTATTTATCCCAGGATGGGGCGCTGGACGGGGCCCCCTCCACTTTCTCTTTTTCTTAAATATCTGACTCGTCAATCCAACTGTTATTTGTAATTAACGCTTGTGTTATTTTATTTATTATATTAATTAAAAAAGAGACCATTTAGTGCCCTAAGTTGTGTAGTGATTAGCGCTTGTATCTTTGAATTTGTTTTAACATTAAATAAGGCGACCAGTAAGCGCTCCTGGTCACGTGGTCATTGGCGCGTGTGTTATAATATTTATCACAATATTTAACAAAGTGACTAGTCAGATCCCCGGGGTCTGTGGTGATTGGCACTTGTGTTTGAATTCATTTCATTGATTAAGAAAGTGACCAGTTAGCGACCCAGGTTTTGTAATTATTGGCACTTGTGTCTTAAAATTCTTTTTACTAAGTAAGAATGTGACTAGGTAGCGTTCCTAGATGTGTGGTGATCGGCGCTGTGTTATTTTATTATTTTAGTAATTGAAAAAGTGACCAGTCAGTGCCCCTGGTGTGTGATGANCCCAGGTTTTGTAATTATTGGCACTTGTGTCTTAAAATTCTTTTTACTAAGTAAGAATGTGACTAGGTAGCGTTCCTAGATGTGTGGTGATCGGCGCTGTGTTATTTTATTATTTTAGTAATTGAAAAAGTGACCAGTCAGTGCCCCTGGTGTGTGATGATTGGCGCTTGTGTTATAAAATTTAGTAAATTAATTATGAAAGCGAACAATAAGTACTTCGGGTTTTGTGGCTTTCGGTGCTTGTGTTATTGTATTAATTATATTAATTAACAGAGCGATCATTAAGTGCCCCAAGTTGTATTAACATTTGCGCTCGTGTTAATTTATTTATCATATTAATTAACAAAGTGTTAAGTCAGCGCCTTGGGTTATGTAGTGATTGGTGATTGTGTTATTTTTTTCAACATATTAATTAACAAAGTGACCAGTTATCGCCCTGAGTTGTGTGTGAACTGGCGATTGTAATATTTTAGTCATAATTTTAATTAAAAAAGCGACCAATTAGCGCTTCGTGTTGTGTTGTCATGGGCGCTTGTGTTATTTCATTTATGATATTAATCAACTAAGTGACCAGTCAGCGCCCTGGGTTATGTTGTGATTGGCGATTGTGTAATTTTATTTATTACATCAATTAACTACGTGATCAGTCAGTGCCCAGGGTTGTGTTGTGATGGCTGCTTGTGTTATTTCATTTATCATGTTAATTAACTAAGTGTCCAGTCAGTGCTCTGGGTTATGTTGTGATTGGTGCTTGTGCCTTTGACTTTATTTTATTGATCAACAAAGTGACTAGTTAGCCCCCCGGATTGTGTAGTAATTGGCGCTTGTGTCTTTGAATTTTTTTTATTAAGTAAGAAAGTGACAAGTTTGTGCCTCTAGACGTGTGGTGATTGGCGCTGGAGCCATTCTATTTATTATATTATTTATTAACGCGAACAGTAAAGTTCTCGGGTTTTGTTTTTATTGGCGCTTGTGTTTTTATATCTATTATATTTTTTAACAAACCGACTATTAAGTGCCCCAAGTTGTATCAAGATTTGCGCTTGAGTTAGTTTATTTATCATATTAATTAACAAAGTGTTAAGACAGCGCGCCTGGTTATGTGTTGATTGGCACTAGCGTCTGTGAATTCATTTTATTGAGTAATAAAGCGACCAGTATGCGCTTCTGGTTGTGTTGTGATGGGCGCTTGTGTTATTTTATTTATTATATTAGTTAACTAAGTGACCAGTCAGTGCCCCGAGTTTTGTGGTGGTTGGCGCTTGTGTCTTTGAATTTATTTTATTGATCAACAACGTGACCAGTTAGCGCCCTCGGTTGAATCGAGATTTGCGCTTGTGTTATTTTATTTATCATATTAATTAACACAGTGACAAGTCAGCGCCCCAGGTTGTGTAATGATTGGCGCTTGCGTTTTTTTATTCATCATATCAATTTGAAATGTGACCATTAAGCGCCCTTCATTGTTTGGTGATTGGCGCTTGTATTTTTTTATTTATTATATTAATTAACGAAGTGACCAGTTAGCATCCTGGGTTGTGTAGTTATTGGCGCTTGTGTCTTTGAATTCATTTTACTATGTGAAAATGAAGTCAGCGCCCGTGGTTTCTTGGGGATTGGCGCTTGTGTCTTTGACTTCGTTTTATTGACCAACAAAATGACCAGTTAGCGCCCTGGATTGTGTTGTTATTGGCGCTTGTGTCTTTGAATTCATTTTATTAAGTAAGAAAGCGACTAGTAAGTGCTTCTAGATGTGTGGTGATCGGCGCTTGTGTCATAAAATTCTTTTTTCGGCATTAGCAGTATTATTTAAAAGTTGCTCCATGATGCTGACACCGATTGTTATCGTCCTTAAATGACTCTTTCGGTTCTTTGACATACGTCTTATACCATCTATTTACGCGGACAAAATCGCTACCTAGTTGTGGCCTCATAAAGAAACTGTAGTACACGTATAGTGTATAAAAAGAGGTTGTGTGTAAGTATTGATGTCAGTCGACTGTTAATTGTACTAGCTCAAAGATGTATAAATACGTGATTGATATTCAAGGCTCCAAGACTATATTCAACGAATTTATTTTTAAATAGGTAGTAAATATACTTTTAAAGAAAGAAGATTCTATACCAAAAGTATTTTTTTTTAAGCCTCCCCACCCCTGGGATCAGCTAAGGCCTGAAAATAAACGTGAAAGCCGTTGGTTAGAATGTAATTACCACGCCCGGTCTCCTCTGGGACTCTAAAGAAGTGCTCTGTGAAAATTTAATCGTCACTCTTCAGTCTATTATTAAAGAGGATGACGTAATTTATGTTGAAGGACTTGAAAAAACGAAATAGCTTCGTCAAGTGCTCCTCAATTGGTATAAGATTTTAATAAAATCTAATGCATAATAAATAAAAAATGATAAATAATAAGTAAAGGACTATTTTTCTATTCTAGGTTAATTCACAAGTTTGTAGAATGTTTGTCATTGAAATGATTTAACATGCCTTTTGTGACATGTACAAATCATACATTTAAATCAGCCTGTTGTGCTGTGAAGAATGCTATAGCTATAAAAAAACATATTTAAAAAGAGTAACACTCCACAAATAAACTATCCTTGACATATAATTTATTCATAGCGATTTGTGAAAATTAACAATAAAAAAACTAATAAAACTTATTCTACACAATCTTTACTCTCGTATTTTCAAGTGTTCCATCGATTAAATAAGAAAGATATTTTCACAATAAAAGTACTGCTGCAGTAGCATTACTGTAAGCATAAAACAGTAAAAGCGTCAGAAGAAGAAAAAGTGTAAAGAATATGAGCGGTCTTGTTGAGCTATTGAGACTCTCAGGACTAGTGCGTACCAATATTTATAACGTTATATATTTATCAATATTTATAAATTTCTGTTACGGAAATACAGTCAACATTTGCTTGTGAATGACGCATTGAACTGGTATGCATAATATTAAATAGGCATACACTCTATTACCACATCAAAGCTATGGTTGTAGAGGTAAAAGCGTTGTACATAGGACGAAGCATAGTTATCAGTTTTTTTTAGACCAAGAAAATCTTTTGAAGGACCACTAGTTCTCTCCTGACTTTCCTACAGTGCGAATGCACATTTTTTATCTAACAACTCAAAGTATTTCTAAAACAGTGTTATTTTTTAAATTAAAAATTGGTAAAATGAGTGATGATAAAAAGTTACCCTTTTTACTACCAATAAAAAAAAGGAGAGTTTTCGTGATTTACTTTGGGATAAAATATGCACCAGGAAAGTTGGCTAAAGTGAAACCATCAGACGAATACCAACCCATATCTCTGCCATTAAAAAAAAGGAAAACTACAATACATGGTAGTGATTCCGAAAACATGCATTACTGGTGAAATACAGAAAAATAAAATTGAAAGGGTAAAAAGTGATAGTGATTGTGATTCCAATATTGACAGTGATAGTGACACTATAGCTAGTGTAAATAAAGGAAGAGATGCTGTTTATAATGATTTAGAATGCGATAGTGAGAGAAAAACTTCGATCAGTGATAGAGACAGTGGTAGTGACACTAGTGACAGTAAGAGTAGTAGTCCACTCTATGTAGTGGATGAACGACCTATTTATGAAACTGTACTAGGTAAAAAAATAGCTAGAATGAGATAACTTAGACGATGAGAATAGCTATATTTCAGTGGGTAAAGAAAATTTTCAATGTGAATCAGCACCGCATGAAGAGGAAGAAGAGAAAGACTTTTTAGGATTTTAAGAAAAAACTTATGAGTGTGATGCGTGTTATAATTGAGGAAAAAAATAATTGGTTATAGGAACAAAAAAGTGACACGATCTGATAAGTGTAAAGCATGTAAGAGACTGTATTGTAGACAGCACAAGAACGCTACATGCAAGTGGTGATTTTATCGTGGGTTGAATGGCTTAATTTTTAATAAGTGTGTGTCTATTATTTTTTTAATAATAACTATAAATGGTTTATGACATAACATTAGTAATAACTAATAATTAAAAATAATTTAGCATATAATATAAGATATATTCGTTTTTTATACATATGTATGATTATAATGTAAGAAATATCAGATGTAACTAAATAAATTTTCTGCAAATTCCATACTTAATATATTTGTATATGACTTGACACAAAACGTATTTATTGATGTTAATTTTTTATCCCCATCCTCTTCAAGCAGCTGTATCCAGCTGCTTGATGTAAGACGCTGACGTCTGAGCACGATAAGCCACTCCAAGGAGCGCGTGTGCAGCCATAATTCAACGATATGAGCTTGGTTTACATTTTCATGCATGCGTGTAGTGGTCAAGGGGGGGGGGGGCATAAGCTCGTGCAATATCACGGCTGACCCAACACACCATCACACGTACACATACGTCACACAGGGGCCTTCTCACAAGCGTCCGCCCGCCCCCCTCCACTTGGAGCCGCGACAGCTCAGAGCCACCCACTTGGAGGGGGGGAGCCCCATACCCTCGCTCTACAGCTCCCTCTCTGCCACCCCAGGGGGGAGGTGAGCCAGAACCCTCACAGTATACCTACTGATACGTCAGATTATCCATCGAATAATCAATTTGATCTGCCTCTCGTGAACAAAAAGGTCATAGGGATGATGAAGGATGAGTGTCGTGGCAACATTATGACGGAATTCATTGAGCTGCGTAGTAAGATGTATTGCATTTGCGTGCAAAACGAGAAGCTGATTAAGAAAGCGAAGGGTGTCAAAACAGCAGTAGTGAAGACCAAAATTGGCTTCGAAGACTACTGGAACTATCTCTTCAATAAGTTATTCACAGTCATGTGTCAGCAAAACAATATCCACTCTAGGCTACACATCGTCCACACAGAGCAACAGTGGAAAATAGCTCTCACTCCACAAGATGACAAACGTCAGTTACTCTCGGACAGCACAGATACGCTACTATGGGGCTACATCACTTTCAATGATGACGATCTCCAGCTACTATATATATATGCTCGTTCATCTGGATGATGACAAAGTGGAGGGGGAAGAAATGGAGGAGGAGGGAGAAGAGCTACAAATAGATCTGCTTCCTCCAGCAGAGCTCATTCGGTTGTTTGACGATCCCCTACTGAAAATATTCAGGTTACTTGTCATGTTATTTTTCAGGTCAAAAGTCGTGCCAATTTACCATATAGAAGTGTCATGTAGAATTGTCATGTGAAAGTGTCATGTAGATTTTTATAAGCTAGATTTTCGGCGATTCAAAAATGAAAAAGTAAAACTTGTACTTCTAGCTGCTTAAAAGCTGTGAGAATAGCTAATATAAATAGTAAAAAAAAGCATCCCTTGGCTCCATCACAGGAATTTGAACCTGGTCCGGATCATAGGTAGTCGAAAGTCTTTACCACTTGGCCAGAATGCAGGTACATCTAAAACTAATGTTTATTTTATAATTTCGTGAATAACACATACCACNTGAAAAAGTAAAACTTGTACTTCTAGCTGCTTAAAAGCTGTGAGAATAGCTAATATAAATAGTAAAAAAAAGTATCTCTTAGCTCCAGTAAAGGAATTTGAACCAGGTCCGGATCATAGGTAGTCGAAAGTCTTGACCACTTGGCCAGAATGCAGGTACATCTAAAACTAATGTTTATTTTATAATTTTGTGAATAACATTTACCGTCTTAGTTACCTAATTGATAATTAACTTTTTGTAAATGAACATTTTATAATGTTTTGTGTCTCTTAATATGTTTGTCAACAGTAAATTTAGTAATTGATTTTACAACCACTTTTCGTTCACGGATTTTACTTAAACTTGACCTTAGATGTACCTGATAAAGACGTAACTTCTGTCCCAAGTGTCTAGTCCATTTTGGCCAAGTGGTCAAGACTTTCGACTACCTATGATCTGGACCAGGTTGAAATTCCTTTAATGGAGCTAAGGGATGCTTTTTTTTTACAATTTATATTAGCTATTCTCACAGCTTTTAAGCAGCTAGAAGTACAAGTTTTACTTTTTCATTTTTGAATCACCGAAAATCTAGATTATAAAAATCTACATGACACTTTCACATGACAATTCTACATGACACTTCTATATGGTAAATTAGCATGACTTTTGACCTGACATGTCACCTGAATATTTTCAGTAGGGGAGCTAGAAAGCTTACTCACTCCCTGGGAGTATACACCTCCAAGCAAGAAAGCAAGAATTTTTTGAGATAAATTGCTATTTTTAAGCCTTACATGCTGTGAACTAATATTTCTTTATTTTGTTTCAGTAAAATGGACTTTGCTGCGTTAAACTGTATCTCCAACAATAGCTACCTCTCCACTATAATGTTGTCACAGATGGAGAAGGAGCGGAAATACATGGTGACCTAGCTTAAGAAGGTCAATACCCGCTTTGGATGCAGAGTATTTATCATCATGGATGATGAATTTCGAGTCTTCATTCCATATCGTGTTTCAAAAGCAATAGAAGCCAATGATGATTTATACAATGAGTTGAGAGAAAAGGTTCAAAAATATGCGTTACTTATTGTATATCATGGTGATAATAAATTTGAATTTTTTAATTTGTAAATAAATAAAAAACAGAAAGTTCACGGAGGTGAATGTGCGTGAAAGGTTATTTATCCCAGGATGGGGCGCTGGACGGGGCCCCCTCCACTTTCTCTTTTTCTTAAATATCTGACTCGTCAATCCAACTGTTATGTGATTTATCGAATCCCAACCATTTAACATAAACCATATTACCACGTTTTTTAATAACTTTTTCCACAAGATATATGTCTGGACACTTGGATTTTAGAAGCTCTTGTTCGTAAAAGCTACCAGAGACTAGCTGATCCTTGTAATCTTTTAAATAATAAGTAACTGGATTGGTTTTCAACACCTTATAAACTGTGAATATTTCAGTTGACTAGTTTGGCGTATAGCCTTTTTCAAAGACATTTTTAGCTTTACTCACACGCACTGTATCATTAACTTTGAATTTAGCTCTTTTTATAATTTCATTATTAACCGTGAATTTTTGTAAAACTTGAGCTTGAATGCCAGTTGTTACATCGGCAGGCTTAATACCAATTATCGTTCGATGCTTGTGAGCGTTGTACGCTGCAATTAAATCTGGTAAGATATCAAGCCATTTGTAATTTACACGAAGACTAAACTTCTCCACATTTTGTTTTTTAAAGTTCGGTTGAATCGTTCACATATCGATGCTTTGAGATCACTATATGTCGAATAAAGATTGATATTATATTGTCGCATGAGGTCTTGAAAACTTGTATTATAGAATTCTTTATCCCTGTCGATATGCAGATTTCTCGGTACTCAACCATCTCGTAATACAAACTTCATTGCTGCTGTAACATCTTTTTCAGTTTTTCTCTTTACAGGAACAGCCCATGCATACTTTGAAAATACATCTATTACAGTTAGCATGTAACTATGACCTTTGTATTCACAAGCATAGGGTATCATTTTTACAAGATCAGCCTACCATCCCTATGAAAAATATCAGCGCTGAAATCAGTCGTAAACTACATCGTTAATTCTGCGTTTATTCCATATTAAATGAATGCTGATTCAGCATTGAATCAGCGTTTGTTGAAAACAATAATAGTAATTAACTTCAAAACAGTGCATTTTTCATGTTAGCATTGCAGTTTGCAATTAAAATAGGTTATTTTAAAGCTTACAACCTGTTACAACAACATATTCTCCAGTTGATAATAAGTCAACGTTAATTCAACGCTGAATCAGCATTGATTCAATATGGAATAAACGTAGAATCAATGATCTAATTTACGACTGATTTTAGCGTTGATTCATCAATGATATTTAGGATAGGGATGTCATCCAAACCTCGGATATCATACTTTCGTCGTGGATAGTTACGACGAGCTGACTTATGGAGCTCTTCAACAATTTCTTTTTACGATTCATCCTCATTGATGGCTGATAAGTGAATGAGACTCAAATCTTTGGATCATTGGTTTTATATATCCGGTTTAATTATTTTCTGGAGTGATATTACAAACCTGAGACAATACCTCTCTCATTGTATTTACTTCCCGCTCCAAGTTTGCAATTTTTTTAGCACTCATTTCACTTAAATTGCTTAGCTTTTTACCTTGCTCATCCCTAATCATTTTTATTTCATTCTGAAAAGTGTTGAGATTCACTGCATCATTTTGGTGGAGAGCTGCTGCAACATTGCACAGTCTTTTATGTTCAATATCATATTGTGCATCTGTAGTGAGTTTATAGCCAACACCTGGAGGACCAGGAGGACCTCGACTATCGTCTTTACTCTTACGCCCAAACACGTCGATGCTCATTTTGCTACTAACGTGAATGCTTCAGTATATATACTCAGCTTCACGCAACTCTTCAACAATCGATATTATCTCCTTGTCATGGCTAGGATTTCCTGCAGATCTTTCTGCTATGTGTAATCGAAGGTGATCAACCAGCTCATTTGCATCATCTCAATGCACATAATCTACCTGCTGCATTGTTTTAGCAGTTTTGAAATAAGATAATAATGATCCACCCATTTTGCTAGCAATAAAATCAAATATTGGAGCTATAATTAAATTAAATTTATTACTATTGTGCGTCCTGATAGGTTTATTTTTGTTTTAGTCCCTTCTGTGGGCAGTTGAAGAATTCAAAAGCATGTAATATTTTTCCAAATCATCTTGGGTCATGTGAGATCTATCAGGATATTTTTTCACCAGTAGCTTTATCAACCCATCACTCATTGGAAAGCTCAACTCATGAGTTTATTAAGATATCTTAATTAAATTAAGATATCTTAGTTTAATTATTTTTAAAGTTCATCGATGAATTACCAAGCTTGTATGATCCACCTTTTTTTTCGCACTCCATAAACCAAATCTAATATATCTCTTTGATTTTATCTAATATATCTCTTATCAACTATTTGTAAATACACAATGTCAAGAGGTTGAATGGATATATCCATTTCATCATCATCATCATTATCACTTTGACTAACAGCAGACTCAAACATCATATCATCATCGCTGTATCTCTCTTTTTTCATTTGTTTGATGGGTAGTGGCTTATTATAGGAATAACCTAATTATCTCTTTTTATCCTCGTTTTAGTGATGACTTCCCGAAGAGGATCAGTAATAGGTTTAAAGGCCTTATTGACAACTTTTTCAACCTTGACTTTTCCAAATTTCAATAATTGATATTTCTTTTTGACGGCTTCTCTGACCTTCACCAGCTGATGAAGAACATCATTTTCTCCTTTGTACATGTTGATACTTCAACGTCTCAGAGTAGACTGAATGTAGTACACTATGCACACCCTATATTTATGGCAAAATTGTCAAAACCTTTGTGATGTCGACCACTGTTCATTTTTTTATTCTTATCGATGACAACGAAACCACATTTATCATCATTCCAACAGTTTGTGCAGAGATCTTTAAACTGGGTATATGACATGTCAGAGTTCACATGATCATCGTACACATGTTTCAAATTCAGTTTATCTTGACGAAATAGAGCTAAAAGATTAACATTGTCTCTCACAAGGTGTTTTGATACTTGCACGTATGACTGGCATAGATAGAAACAGTCCACATTTTACGTTTCCTCATACAGTAGAAAGCTCTTACATTATTCTGCTTTTCATAAGCTATGTCGTCAAAAATCATGATAGAGTTGGGTAGTGCATCATCTGGAGATACTATTGCTTTATGTTCACTGAATGCAAAGAATTGTATGTCATCTATGGGCTCCAATAACTCTTGCAAAAACTTGTACTTTGGCTGATTAAGCGACTTTGAGTACAGATCTACAATTAAAGCTAGTAGACTGTTTGTTTTACCACAGTTAAATAGACCGCAGAATACGGCTCGAATACTATCTGGGAGTAATTCACCGTGTCGGTTCGAACGCTTTTACTGTTTCACAACAGCGTCAAAGTTTGGAACTTGCAATTTTATAGTTTGCTTTATGAACTACATATGTCTACATGGTAGGATGGATAGATAACGACTAATGTGATAATTGAATGCGCAGTGCTTTTATATCTTATAAATACAATGCTTTCAGACAAAGGTGCTCAGTCGTGATTCAACCGCTGAAGAGTGATGATCATTCATCGTGCAAGAGAACGTGGTCTTTTAAAAAGGGTTATAAATACTTTACCTGTAAAATTACAGATACTAGGCTACCAGTACTGCGGTTCTGGCACTTAACTTCTCAAACGTTTGGCCAGAGGTGATAAGGGAATAAATCTAGATGCAGCGTGCATGAAACACGACATAGCCTATTCTCAGAATCGAGAAAACATTGAGGCTAGGAACTCAGCAGATAGAGTTTTAGCTGAGAAAGCTTGGCAAATAATCAAAGCTGGAGATTCAAGTATTGGGGAAAAAGCAGCTGCTCTAGCTATTGCGAGTACCATGAAGCTTAAGAAAAAATTGGGTATGGGTAGGAAAAGTAAGAAGAAGAAACCTTGCACTGCTTTGAGTATGGTTATTAAAGCTGCATCATAAAAAATAAATAGCAAAGATAACACGCAAGGTTATTGCTTCGGCTTTGAAAATAGCACGTAGTGCAGTTAAGAAAGCAGGTGGTAAGAAAAATGTAAAAATACCATGTGTCTTAAGTCTTTCTGCTCGAGCTGGGGGTGCTCTATCTTTAATACCTTTATTTGCTGGCTTGAGTGCAACCGGTGCACTAGCTAATGGTGTAGCTGGAATATTAAAAAGTATAAGTGCAAATAAGGCTGCTAAACAGCAACTGCAAGAAAGCCAAAGACACAATAAAACTATGGAGACCATTGCACTTGGGGAAGATCTAAAACTTCAACCGTATGAAACTGGATTAGGTGTCTACTTGAAGCCATATGCTGGAAAAGGTTTGAAAAAAAAGCTTGCAATAAATGTTAATGCGTATTTATTTTTGAACTAATCAGCCATAATTATTAGGCAAATATACTGAAGGCAACATGTGTAATATAACATGATTACTTAGGGACACCGCGATTTAAATGGGCAGTAAATATTATGATTGAGTGTTATTGGTAAATCAACATTTAAAAGGAATCGTAATCGCGTCAATACTATGTATTGATCAACAAGGTATATTCATAATATACTGTAATATATCATATTGATAAGGTATGTATACAGCAGATTAGATGTATAGCATTACAATTTTCGAACTGCTGCTTCATCATTGGCAAATTTAATCTGTTAAGCATTGACAGTCAATCCAAAGTTGGCATGTAAAAGTTAATTAACGTTTCTATATCTTATAATTAACAAAATTATTGATAATAAACTGTAACAATCTTATAGTGTTCATACAATAAAACTTTTAACTACAAGCGTCAGGTAAGTAAATAAAAAAACAGAATTACAAAATTAAAGTAGTATTCTAAAATTATATCTTATATGAAAGAATGCAGAGGAGTACTCAATAACTTATTTTGTTTTTCCGCAGGCATTTTTAATACAACTGTACAATGACATTTATACATATTATTGATGCATAATCATTTCAGAACTTGATACCAATAAAGATATAAAAAAAGTTTTTAGCTGAAAGTTTAAGAATAATGCAAAATACTCTGCCCTACTGAAAATATTCAGGTGACTTGTCATATTATTTGTCAGGTGACAAGTCAGGTGAAAAGTTGTGCCAATTTACCATATAGAAGTGTCATGTTGAATTGTCATGTGGATTTTTATAAGCTAGATTTTCGGCGATTCAAAAATAAAAAAGTTAAACTTGTACTTTTAACTGCTTAAAAGCTGTTAGAATAGCTAATATAAATAGTTAAAACAAAAAAAGCATCCCTTAGCTCCAGTAAAGGGATTTGAAACTGGTCCAGAACATTAATAGTCGAGTGTCTTTGCCACTTGGCCCGTGTGGATTAGACACTCGGGACAGAATTTACGTCTTTATGAAGTACACTTGAAACTTATGTTTATTTTATCATTTCGTGAACNCAGGCATTTTTAATACAACTTTACGATGACATTTATATATATTATTGATGCATAATCATTTCAGAACTTGATACCAATAAAGATGTAAAAAAAGTTTTTAGCTGAAAGTTTAAGAATAATGCAAAATACTCTGATGATTTTACACCAAGTGTTCATAAGCTTATTACACTACATTATTGTTTTGGAGTTATAAATTTTATAAAAATATAAAAAACTGTTTTCTACTCTAAGCGAGACAAATGCAAGCTTCTGGTTACTAATAGTCTTAACATTAGGTATGTAACATAAGTGATAGTACGCATTTGTATATTCCAAATCAAATTTAAAAAAAAAACTTGCTTCTATGCGATCATTTTTGTGACGTGGCAAAATGGAGGTCAGTAATTAAATTTTATTAAATGTAATTTTTTTAAACATTTTTTGTGTGGTTTTGTTTTTTATTCGTTTATTCTTTTTTACAAGACAACATATTTTCAATTAAGTTTATTTTAATTAGGAGAAGTTACTTAAAGAGTTTTGATTTATTTAAATGGTAGTTTGAATTCAATCTAATTACTGACCCCTATAAGAGTCTATGTTAAATTTCGGAATTAAATGATTTTTCACTCGAATGTACGTCTGGAAAAAATATTGAAAAAATTCATACGAACATATTATGTTCTTGAGAAGAACGTAATTTTTTCAGCGCTGTCTAACATTTTTTGTTTTTCTCGGAACCTCCTTAATGCGCGTTTAGAAAAAGTATAAAACCATAACTTGTAATAAAAAGTAATTTGAAGTTATAATAAAAGTAAAATATAAAGCCTTAACAAAAACTGTAAAAATGTCATATCAAATATAAAATACACATTATTTGACGTTGTAAACAGTTACTTTTCGGGGGAAGGGGTATCATACAAATTACTATATCAGTTTATAGCGTTTAACTGTTACTTCTTCCAACAGATCCACAATGAAACTGGAAATGCCCATACCAGCGAAGTTATGGACTATGAACCGATCGTACCTACTTGGGAGGAGACGTCATTTGATGTTTGTACAAATTATTGATATTTAGTATTAGCGAAATAAATGTAGCTCAAATAATACAATACTTGGTTGAGTTAGTGAATAAAAATGTAATTTTAATGTGAAATATTTTTGAATTCATGACATTTTAGAGCACAAATGTAACAAATGATGAACATATGTTGGACTAGGCTGAAGATTTGGCAAAAAATTGCCGTAACAGCAAAAATACGTCTAATTACTACAATCCAAACAGTTTGTAAGACTTTATGAGAAGTGAGGTGTTTAACGAGAAAGTAAAAACACCTGTTGATGAGAGTGTGGGCGAAATATTTTTAATGTTACTTAAGTTTTGTATTATGAATTCATTATCAGCAACCGGTATGAAAAATTTATTCCAGTTAGTTTATACAATATTCCAAAATCCAATTTTACCAGAATCTTGGTACATTATCGATAAGTTACTAAATCCTGCAAGTGACGTGGAATATCACGCTGTATGTCCTAACTGTTCCGCTTATGGTGGCGAGCTTCGTACAGCACAACAAAAAAAACGTTGTGATATTTGTCAAACAGAAGTAGATTTTTGTAATCCCAGTGACCCTAGCATTTTTATTTTAATCGATCCATGAACTCAAATTTCTGATTTACTACATATACATGGAGATCATTATGATTATGTTATAAAAGAAAGGCTTAATAGTGAAAAAAATGTTATAAAAGACGTATATGATAGTAAAGAATACAAAAAATTTGTGAAATCACTATCACACGATGATAGATATAATTACCTAAGCGCAGTTTTCAATACCGATGGTGCTCCAAAGTTCAAATCGTCTCAGTTTTCAATATGGCCTATTTACCTTCAAATTAATGAATTACCTGCTCAATACCGAATAAACAAATTAATAATTTGCGGATTGTGGTTTAATAAGAAGAAGCCAGAAATAACTGTACATATAGATAAATTCGTTGATCTTATAAACAAAATTCAGAAATAAGGTATATCCTGCATTGTAAAAGGCTTTGAACGGAAAGTGAGGTTATATGTATTGGCATATTGCGCAGATGCAGTCGCATGCTCACCAATACAAGGAATTAAGCAGTTTAACGAACATTATATGGTTGCAACTTTTGTTTGCATCCTGGAGTTTATGCAGAGGGCAGTATGAGATATACTAACATACTTCCTACTCCGCATGCTCGAAGTCACGAAGATACTATAAAAGTATATATTGTTTACGTGTGCGAACACACGGTCGGTTAGTTAAGCCAGGGTGGGGGTAGTATTCCATGGAGGATGCAGAAATGTGTCTGTTATACGACAAGCTTCTCTTACATGATGATGAAAAGACTTTGATAAAAGAAAGACAAGTCAACAGTTTCATCAAAAAGAGCAAAGCCAGAAAAGAAAACTACTGGATTATGTGGGAAGGTAAAAAATACACTTATCTAGTGTTTCATTGATGGAGCCGTAGACATATAGTTCTGGAGGTGCTTTCAATGTCCTTGAAAATTATATTATTTGTACCAGGCATTTGTTCTCAAAAGCTTCTTATTATGTTTGTTAATAACTTTACTGGAAAATCATGTATGACTGTACACGAAAAGTGCCGACTGGTTTGGGCAAGGAAACTAGATGTTCCACCATCAAAAAAGAGAAAAACGAATGACAACTGTGAAACAGTATTTGATGCATCAAATAGCAATAGCTCTGGGACGTCACAAATTTCTTCTAATGATGCGACAGAGTTTGATGAACTTATCTTAGAAGGACAAGGCTTCGATATCATGAAAAATTGTTTTATTTGTTTAAAACCTGCATACGGAAAGCAAGATTCTGTACACGTAGTAACGGATGACTGCCTGAGTTATTATTTACGTTTAAGCGGCCAAAGTGATAATGACGAGGACATAATAATCCTGGAACGATTACATAACTCGTGATCCCAAACAAGAGTGCCACTACCATGAAAAGTGCAAACACAAATTTTTGTCTTCGCAAATACGAAGTGGTCCGTCAAAAGTTCGTCATGATTCGAAAAAAATCGATGAAATAATGAATAAGGTATGCCAATATATTGAAAGTAGTGGTCGCTTTCAATTTCATATCGATTAAATAGATCGTGTTATCGGTGAAGAAACGATCAGTAACTCGATTTTTTTTGATCGACTGCAAAAACGCTTGGGTACGAAAATCGATGTCATTAAGGGATCAGGCAGGAAACCAATACTTTTTTTATAGATTGTCTTGTGACACAAATATATTCCAAAAGTTTTTTTTGAATGAAGGTGAAATCGACGAATTTGAGAAAAAAAAAATACTTACGACTGCAGCTGAAATTCTGGTAAGAGACATTACACCAACAGGAAAAAAAATGACGGGAAAAAAAGTCGGATTTTTATAAAATCGTGACGCTAGCAACCTATGCTCCATCCTCTTCAGAATTTCAGTGCGTTGTTGATGGTGGATTTCTCCTTCGGAAAGTAGTCTGGCCGCATAGTGCTACTTACTTAATGATTTTTTCAACGTACTTGAATTACATCGTAAACCACTACGGTAACGATTGCGTGATCGTATTCGACGGTTACTGTCCGCAAGTTTTTGGCATGAAGTCGTATGAAAGGTTGTGCTAATTTGTTTTCTGATATGTGTCATGTAATCGTTATGTAATAAAAGTATTTTATTGTTTTTTTAGATATCAGAGCAAAGAAAAAGTAGCAGCTGCAGTTGAAATCAAGGAGACAGGTTTAGTAGTCATGAGTCAGCAGAAATTTTTATCAAACATCACGAATAAACATAACTTTGTAGCTCATTTATCTCAATTTTTGGAGAAGAACCATGTCAAAACAAAGATTGCAGTCGAGGATGCCGATGTTCTGATAGTACAGACAGCACGTGATTTGGTAATTTCCGGAAATAAATCTGTGGCAGTCGTTGGAAATGACAGCGAATGCATATTTCCACAAAGTTGTTACAGGGACAGTGGGTAATGTATTCTATTATGTCCGAGATAATGCTCATCTACAACAGTACGTGCTCTTCTCAGTCAAAAATTATTAGCTATTATTTTAACTATAAATTATGGCTGTATTTACAGCTATAATCAGCTACAATAATAGCTATAATTAACTACAAAGCATCTATAATCATGTACAAATAACAACTATAAAAAGTAGCTGTTTACAGCTATAAATTTCTAGCGAATTTTAATTAACAGAATTTATTCAATAATCTTTTTTTTTTTTAACGTATATCAGCCTTGCAAGGTGATATTATCCGTATAATAACACTAAAAGTGGGGGGTTCAAGTATTTTTAAACAATAAACGAAGAAACAAAAAAATGTTACTGTTAAAATTTTTTTCGTTTATTGTTCAAAAATACTTGAACCCCCCNTTGGAAAGTTTAACTAAAGAAGTATGCCGATGGTATAATGATAACAAATAAATTGAATATAAAGTAGAAGTATTGAAATGAACCAACTTTTTCGAAAAATCCCTATTTTTCATACTAAATTCTTACAAAACGCTTATCAGTGCAGTGAAAGGCACTTCACGAGAACACCTACATCCACTTCTGAAAGAAAACGAACAACTATCAAAAATTTTTGATAAACTTACTGCATACAAAAAAAAGCATACGCTAGCTTGGGACGATTCAACCGTAACACTTAAATGCTTGCAGGCACTGTCTAAAACAAACTCAGTAGTAATAGAAGGTAAATTAGCAGTTAAACTTAGTTTTCCGCGTGCTAACGTAAAAAATAATTTAATTATTATGCTATAAACTCAATTCCAGTTTCAAGAATTCTACACACAGATTTGAAAGGATGTGTCAGCATTGAGCCCAGACATAGTAACCTGATCGTAAGCAAGAATCTTTACAACTATTTCCTTACCAACGAAGATTTTTTAAATAGTTGCATTTAAAATAAGAAGATTTTACATTGCCAACCAGACATGCCTACTTTTCAAAATAATATAAACAACTCTCGCGAATTATCTTTATTTATAAACTCATCAACAGAAGCATTCAAAACTTGACGAATAGCATTAAATAAGTCAACAGAAATTTATTGGATAAGACTAAAAACCACTGAACAATGGTTATTCTCGACACAAAATACTGCTACAATACAAAAAATGTGCGGAAATAATCCTTCAACCACACAGTTAACTCAAATTAAATCACAAGGTTTGGGAATACTAACGATCAACAGTAATTGTATTGCTCATGCTTCTGGATACTTCCTGTATGAAGTAACAACACTGGAGTTAACGGAGACTTACTACTATGGATCAGAGCTTCTCTACAATTTAGCAAATTGATTTAACATTCCCGATATTAAAAAAATCAAAATAGGTAATAATAACATTACTCTTGACCTGCAAGAGGAAAAAAAAACAGAAATAAATAGATGGGCAGAATGAAACATGCGCTAACCAGAATGAAGGAAACCTGAAAAGATATCGCAAAAAAAACAAGTTTTATTGAAAAAAAAATTTCAGTTTTTGACACTAAATATAAGCTTTATAAGAGCATTTTAAGCGAATAGAATGCGTCGCAAAACGGCATGTAAGGATGTAAGGAAATAAAAGATATGAAAGGAAAGCAAATAAGACACATTTTAGTACACCTTTTTTTTTTTTTTTTAATTTGGACACTGATAAATACAAGTCTTACAGCTACGAAGAAATGCAAGTTGCGATGAAAAATATTGACTTTTTTGACAATTAATCTAGCAATATAAAAGCACATTAAGCAAACAGAATACGTCGCACAACATTTTCATTTTTTTTATTGACAAATACAAGAGCTATATAAGCGTAAGTATACATCCCACAGCTCCCAAAAAATTACCAGTAAAAAAATTATTTTTTTTAAAGGCAACTATGAGTAAAAAAAAGAAATCTAAGGTGAATGAGATACCTTGTCTTGTATGTCATCATCTAAAATATATAGTGCTACATAAGCTATAAAGAATTCTAATCTTACAGCTGTGGCGGAAAATATTATCTCCGATAGAGAAAATTTTTTTTTGGATGATTTAAGTCGTCATTTTAGGAGTAATTAAGACTATTAGATTATTTAATAACAGAACTTCTTTCATGTATTTTGTGCTAACGTAATATACAAGTTATGTTGCAATAAATAAATTACAAGTCCTACAGCTGCGAAACAGCTCTGAGAAAAAAATTGCACTTTTTCTGACAACACATATAAAAAATTTAAAGTCTCTTAAGGTGCATGACATGCGTAGAAAAACCGTTTTTATTTTATTTCATCTTATTAATAAATACATAAATACAAGTTTTGGTAGAAAAGAATTTATTTTGTTCACAATTCATTCAATACTGAGAATATACGCAACGAAACCGTTTTTTTTTTTTTTTTCTTTTTTTTCGGCCGTAATACACAAGTCCCATTTGAGCAAATAAAATAAAAGTTTTGGAGCTGCAAACAAACAGTTCCGATGTTAAAAATTTTATGTTATGACAATAAATATAAGCCATTTTTTGGCATCTACGATGAATATGGTGCATGTCCTTATTATTTATTTATTTTTCTTTTAGTACAGGAAATTACAAGGGCTTTATAAGTGGAAAAATACAAGCCATAAACTGCGAAAAAAAACAAGTTTCGATTGAAAAAAAAAATCCTTTTAACAATACCCGTACCAAAAGTTTATTTCATTAATAGTTGCAAAAACTTTTGCAACAAAAATTGCAAGTTTGATTGCAAATTTTTTTGCAATGTATGTTGCAACATTTGTTGTAACTTTTTTGCAACAATATTTGTAACAAATGTTGCAGTAATTTCGCGTTGCAAAATTTGTTGCAACTATTATTGCGAAAAATTCACGGAATGATCCGAAATTTTATCCAAAGAACAGGTATATTAGTTTTTTTTTATTTCGTAATATGTTATAACGCGTTCATTTATTAGGTTGAAATCATGAATTTAATCAGTTTAGAAGCATTTGCCACACTTTTTTTATATAATTATTTGATGTTTGCTGATGTGTAAATAACCGCTAATTATTGTGCGAAATGTTTATAGCTATCTGTTCCATAAATCTTTTATTACTACTCTCTTATTTGAACATGGCAAATATAAAATGTTAGGCAAAAAAATTCATGTCATAAGTGTGTTATAAGTGCTTCCGCCATACTTGATCTGCCATTTTGAATTACACACATTTCATGACAGATAGTTGATTGTTTATCCAATAAACACTTAAATATGTATTTTCATACACATTTCAATGTAGAAACATGCTTACCTAATGTTAGTGCGTGAAAAATTTCGTAGTGTGCGAATTTTGTTTATAAAATACAATAGAGATACTTTCTTTTTACATAAGACTTACAGATAATTATTATTATATTTATTATACATAATAAACTGTTACACATAATTGATCATAGATTATCAATTTTCGCTCAGGTCAGACGTATACAGTATTTTCTAATCCGTTTCACATTTGTTAACTAGGGGAAAAATAAAAAATTGGTTTTTATATGATACTTTGATACATTTGGATTTTATGGCTGAGACTTCACAACAAAAAATATTTTCCGTATCTTCAACCACAAATGAATATGTGCTTGATGAGAACTGCTTGCTTTTGCACATAACTTGCTGATAAAAAACACACATTTTTATGTCTAGAACTACGAATTTACAGTTTCCCGATTTAGTTGTTATACTAAGTAGATGTGTTACTGTAAAAATTTCATGGTTGTTAGTAATTATCACATTATCATTCCTTTTTTGTAATCGCATGTATGTGTTTGAATGTATCAATGTCTGTTTATGTATAAATCTGTTGTAAGACACGCAGTTGTTTTCGATATCTTCATCAAGAACTGTTTGTATAAGGAAATTTTGTAACGCAGTCAAAGTCAATGGTTTTCCCTTACCAAAAGCTCGTACGTTATCATCATATTCGATACAATTCTTTACATGACACTGTTTCATTAATCGTAGAAATAAGCTTACAGCTTTCGGATAACAATTTATAACACTGAAGAATTGCGAGTTAATTTTAATATATCTTAATCGAAAAAATGCGCGACATATTTGCTCTGGCGCACACTGTGTACCAGAAAACAAATGTTTAATGACAGCATTGTAACCGCCCACAGTGCACCATAATTCAATACATACTCTGGTAAATAGATTAACAAATGAACATTATATTTTAAATATTCAACACCATACAATTTTTTAATACCATCAACAAATTCGAGTAGAGCTGTTTTATGCGAAAAATCTGCTGGAGTGAACTTGATGCTTTTAATTTATTAGTGACTAGTTGTGGTACTCTTGTTATCTCTGTTGAAGGCTTAATAGACAGAAGACGATTATTGAACTCTTCAATTTTTGTTCCTAAATAAAAACCTTTATCTGCGTTCTTCGAATCAAACCATGCTGAACTGAAAAGTTTTCCAACCCCAAGGAGACAGCTGTGCATGTAGTCTGGAGGAAAAGATTTGATAATATCAAAAGATGACAATATTGACACTACTGAATGCTTGCAAATCTATTAGCTCATTGATGAATGGCTGCAAATACATATTCATGTTTGGCTTCTTAGTGACTTCACAAAGGCCACAGAGTATAGTACATTATTTTTTCGAATTCTATATGGCAACTCATTAATTGATACCATAATTGGCCATAAACTTCTTTTAGAACTTTTGAAGTAGCTTACTCCATCAACATTGAATTGCATAGATATGTCATCTTCACCAATGACATCATTTTCTTTTAAATGTTTGTAAACAGCACTATTGATCACATCGTTATCATCACTATATCTCCTCAACTGCATACTTACATCGCTGTTTAACAAATCTTTTAATTGATTTTTTAATGGCATACACAAAAAATAGTTGTTCTGATTTTTTAACGCTTTTTTGTTATATTATTTTTTACAATGCGAGCACGACGCAAGTGATCGTTCATCAAAAGTTAAAATTATATCGCAATCAGCACAAAAAAAATAATAAATTAAATCTGATTCAGGAAAAGATTTCAAAAATCTATATTTCGACTTGTAAACTGGATTTGGAAAGTGTAGATCCAATAAATGTAATTGATTTTTTAAGCACTCTTGTGACCAGTTGTGTCGTACAGCCATAGCCATTATTAGAAATTCACTTTCTTTCCTGCTGACCGAACTATCTGGATACAAAGGCGACCATACCTATAAAACATATGAAACTTTGAAAATATGATAGTTATTATTTTTGTTGCAGTCAGTTACAATATTGAAAACGTTAAATAATAATTATATTATTAATTACTAATTTACATGAACAATTATTGGTACAATAATCGCCCAGCAACGATTCGTGCCAGAATCATGTGAACACTTAATCTAGTGCGGGTTATCTTAAATAGGAAATAATTAATTTCCCAAAAAAAATTAAAAATAAGGTACTTTGTTCCAAAATTTATCTCACTCCAAAAATTATTGATAATCTTAGATAATCTTCAATAATTTTGGATAAGAAGTAGTGATTTTTGATAATTATCAAATTTTTGATATTATCGTAAGAATTTGGATGTTTTTATTAGAAAAAAAAAACCGATTATCGAAGGATGTTGAAGGTTATCAAAGTTTTTTTTTAAATTTCGAATATAACAAGGTGATATCAGCCATTACCACAAATCTTTTTGCAGTATTTTTATCAGCAAAAAAGGTTTTTTTTATTAGGAATAAAGAATTTTGTTTCTAATATTGACAGTAAATAAAAACTTTTTTAAAAAGTCTGCAAATCCGGGGATTGAACTCTAACCAGATATTATAACCCACGCTATTTTTTCTTTTTATGTTAATGTGTGAAATAACATATGTCAATGCTATTGCTCCGATCATCATTATTAATCGAATAAATACAATTCATTCAATACTGAGAATATACGCAACGAAACCGTTTTTTTTTTTTTTTTCTTTTTTTTCGGCCGTAATACACAAGTCCCATTTGAGCAAATAAAATAAAAGTTTTGGAGCTGCAAACAAACAGTTCCGATGTTAAAAATTTTATGTTATGACAATAAATATAAGCCATTTTTTGGCATCTACGATGAATATGGTGCATGTCCTTATTATTTATTTATTTTTCTTTTAGTACAGGAAATTACAAGGGCTNACTTAGTATGTTTATTAGCTAACTACTATTTAATAACAAATAAAGTATTTTTTACTAAATTACCAACCTAGCTCCTTAGATCATTATTAAATGATAAGTAAATTATAAGAAAATAACAAATCACCTCTATGGAAATATCCCGGCGCAGTTGTAGCAAGTTTTTTAATAAATAAATAATAGTTATTTGGGCACAAAGGGATTAGAAATACGATAGTGTGTTCGCTTCCTAAAAAAGCGCTTTGCGCTCTCGGTAATCAAACCGTTGTTCCGGAAATCGGGTGCAAAGCATAACAACAGCATCCTTTAGGCACATAAGTTGTACTTAAACTATTTTTACGAAATTCTACGTATATTTTTACATTAAAATGGCCTACTAAATGCCTTGGTTAACAGCTTTTCGAAACTTACTAATCACTTATTAATTTATAATGTACCAAGAACCGGGTTACTTGGCTTATGGCGCTCGGTTATCAAGTGTTCATTCAGTAATTATAAAGTCTTGAGACAGAACTGGCTATTGGAATATGAACTACTCTGCTGATATGCCAATAGACATTGCAAATTTACGTAAGGTGGTGAATTTGGAAAGCTGTGAGAGAAGGCAACGAATATAGACGAATAAGCGTCTGTATTCGTTGGAGAAGGCTCTCCATCGCTTCCCGAAGTCAGCGCCACCCCATAGTCTAGGGGATAATCTAGCCTTATACGTTGTGATGATTACTCGAAGCTCCAAGAGGTGCATTTTGAGTTCAAATCCCAATACTGATATTATTTATAAAGCGCTTCCTGTTCAAATGGAAATTCTATACGTAATGGGAAATTGGGATACTAAGATCATAATTTTTTACACTGTACTCAAAACATTTATAATTTCCAGCTTCTACTTATCATATATTTCTTGCTCATTGGATTACTTTAAGACTGTGTAAAAGACATTGATTATATGCCTAAACAAATGATGTTAGGTCTGACTTGTTCGTTCCTGAGTATCTATTGGGATTTTTAAAGGTAAGGTGACTCCTAACGATATAGGTATACAAATGCACGCAATATATACAGGACAAAAAAAATGAAAATAATTTTCCATATCTTGACCTGTATATATTGCGTGCATTTGTATATCTATATGGTTAGGGGTCACGTGACATACACAGATCTATATACTAACATTAAATTGGTGTAGAAGCTCCTTTGCTCTACTCTGTAATATCCATAGTAAACAAATTTTTTTGCATCACAATTCAAATAACATGAAATTCATTATGCATCCAACTCTTTCATTAAGATTCTCAAAATATATAAAAAAAGGTTACAAATTGTCATATGTGTTGTCGTTAAACTTTCTCACTCATAATTTGTTTAATGTATATTAAAGAAATGAATAAACAAGCGTAAACAAACAGAAGAATAATGGAAGCGTGTGTGCATATACAAGGTATGTGCATCAGAGATTAGTAGGGAGATTGCTGACTGCCATGCTACGGAGTGTGCCCACTTTTTTCCAGTGGTTCGAGCGCCCCGCCGCGGCCAAGCGGCCGAACCAGGCGCACATTTTTTTTTTATTTGAGAAGCATGGTAGGGGTATGAGAAGAGTGGATTCGCGTGACAATGTCCATATAGGCGCACATTTTTGAGACACGTGGAAGGGGTATACCGAATGTGCGCCTACGAGGGGAGGAGTGGAAATTTCGGCTATATAGCTGTATATATCTGAACACACAGCCAAAGCAAGCGACGACACGAGTTTTTCTTTTTTGAGAGTCTTTTGACTCTGCAACTGAGTACATGCTATGTATATATTTAACTGACTTGCTCTCGCTCTGGCTTCAATGTTATCCATAAATCTTATTTAATTAAATCGTGGAACTAAATGCTCATTAATTATATACACAGAATTTTGATTTCAATACATTATGTTTTAACTCTCCCGTACTCTTAAAATTCCCAAATCCATTTATGTTTTCAAAAAATTAACCATTAATTTATTAATTTCACACATCCTAACTTCTGTAAACTGTAGGACAAGCTCCGGAGGATATCCATGAACATATGTGACTTNAAAAAAAATCCCAATCCGCAAACACTGTAGGACTACGTATTACTTTTGTTACGATTACGTGTGTAAGTTATACAGAAAAAGCGATGCGCGTTGAATGACTTACCGCGGTGGCGGCACACTGCATTCGAGGCATGAAATAAATTTATGAATTATTCAACTTTTTCCATCACAGTTCGTCTCTTTCTTTTTTTTTTTTTCTCTTCAAAGCACATATATGATCGTATCATCATTGTATACATGTATATGTATACATTCTACATATATATACTACCTTTTCGACACTGATCCATCTGGTGGAAAACTTGGTACTGCTACAAAATTGTAACTCGGCAGAGGTGGTACTTCGAACCCTTGTCTTGTCTTACACCGTGGCCTGGCCACACCCTTTGGATAACCTCATTACAACACTGGCCAGAGCCTGCCCAGGCCGCCTGGCCAGGGCTTGGTGTTCAGCTACGGCCGTCTACGTCTAGTGGTCATTTCTTGTCAGGTAAGCGGTCTATTCTTTATATGGCTATGGGTAGAGGCAGCAAGTTCCCGAAGACTATTATAAATTATAAATCCAATTTTTCCGTCATTGACAGTAAAACGTTATTACCTTATGTCAATGAATTATGGCTAACCAACTTCTAATGCTCTCGGCTAGTAAATTTGAGCACTTTTTTCTAAATCGGCTGTGTCATTTACAGGTTTATTCTTTAATCTTACTTTTTCACCTCATACTTTTTGTGGAATTAGATGTCGCAATTATGTTAAAATTGAAATTTGTAAGGATAATAACATGTACATGTATCTTTACTTTTGAGTACACTTCCACGTATAAAAGTTACAGTTATTCCGTCAGGTACTGTTAACTGTGGAAAATATTAAGTAGGGTAAAATTTTTACATCTTAGCTGTACAAGCCTTAGTACCTACTGACTTGTGTATCTACCATAAATAGGGCTTAGTGATAGTCAATCATAAGTTTCTGCTTTCTGCATGCTGTGTATGCCACTTCCCGGCGGCTTTTTACAGTGAATTATATAGTGTTTTTTTATTTTCTTTAGTAGAATTATATATTGTTGGGATGTCTTGAAAGTTTTTAGGTCTTTTTTGTCATTAAAAATAATCATCTTACAAAATAATATGTAATTCTGATTTTGGCTTGAACAATTTTCTGATATAGCTGAATTTACTTAACAGATGTGGAAAAAGTATCTATTTGGCCCTTGCGGGCTTAATGAACCTGGAATACAACAATGGCAACTTTTCTGCAGTAAGCCACCTAAAGGCTTTGAAAAGTTTTTCCCGGGAAAGAAAGAAAAGGAACCTCTCAAGCAAAGCAAGCCTTCCTCCAAGGGCCAAGCTAGTAAAGATAATTCAAACAATTTCAAAAAAGACTTTAGCTATGGTCTTGGATCTACAAAAAAAATTGGATCAGGAAGCGACAGTCCCTTCAAAAGTGACAAATGGTTTACAACTTTAGGAGCTCTAGGGGCTATTGGACTTGTTGGAGCAATGATTTTTCTTGAAGGAGGCAAAGAAATTACCTGGAGAGAGTTTGTTAACAGGTTTATTACCTTATCAAACCTGGCTTAATACTTTACTCATTTTTACTATCATCTTATACTTTTTATCAATTAGAAGAGTTGGACTGATGACTTATTATTTTTTATACAATTTAGCTACTTAAACAAAGGAACAGTTGAAAAGTTGGAAGTTGTAAACAAAAAGTGGGTGAGAGTTAGACTTCAACCCGGTTCCAATTCAGATGTGAGTTTTTCTTTTTTTAAGTTGCTTCTCTTAACTTTCACATGCCTCATATAATCTTCAACAATTATCACTAAATCTGGATTTATATGGCTTAGGATACACTATGGTTTAATATTGGAAGTTCCGACACATTTGAAAGAAATTTAGAAAATGCCCAGCTTGAACTGAACACTGAACCCCAAAACTATATACCTGTTATTTATAAAAATGAATTAGAACCTGGACAAATAATATCGTACCTTCCAAGTCTTTTGACAATAGGTAATGACTTATTGTTGACCAAAATAATGCTTTATGTAATTGAACAATGTGTATTCATGAAATATTAATAAATGTTTTAACTATTTATTGATTTGCAGGATTTTTACTTTACTTTACCAGGCAAACTACAAGCATGTTTTCGGGTAAAGGAGGTCGCGGTAGAGGACTCTTTGGAAATGTTACATCATCAACAGCTAAACTGATTAATCCAAATGAAATTGGAGTCAAATTCAAGTTAGTGACAAAATTGTGTGAAAGAATTTATTTTTCATGATCTAACGTTAATTCTCGATTATTAAGTTGAGTTGTATCAATATCATTGTACTAGGGATGTTGCTGGTTGCGAAGAAGCTAAAATTGAAATTATGGAGTTTGTAAATTTTTTAAAAAATCCACAACAGTACATCAACCTAGGAGCTAAAATCCCTAAAGGTGCACTGCTGACAGGTAAATAGCTGTCTGCATTTTAAAAAGTTCAAATTTAAGTACACTACTAAGCACTTCTTGATTATTTAGGCATGATCAACGTATGAAAGTACCCTATAAATGTATAGAGCAAAAAATGTAACCAGTCATAAAATCATTTGCTTACAACGTAAAACAAACTTTGAATTGAGTATAAGCATGGCTCAGTAGGTTTCATGGTGTGTGTGTGTGTATGTATGTATGTATGGATGGAACCAAGTTTTTTGATTAACTTAACAGTAATTACGACCCCATTGAGCCTGGAATTGGTAGGCAACTTTGAATTTAAAATTATCAGCTAATGGTGTTAATTAAGACGGTTCCATTGAGTTGAGGGATCAATAAAAAAAACTTCCATTGCAGTGTTCCAAAAGAAAAAATGAAGTTCTTTGGTTATATCTTGTAACGCGTCCATTTTGATGTTCGCGTTCAACAACATAATCGTTAGATAGCATACAACTTTTTCATATTTCCTTTTGCAGAAATAGTATATTAAGCACTTAATTTTTCTGCATACCCCCGCCGAAAGTGCTTCATATCTGACCTGCTCCAAAACAGATAATCAGCTGTTTCGGCGAGGGTTTGCAGAAAAATAGTATACGCACCACGTTCGGAGGTTAAGAAATGTCCTAGATTTCACGTTATTCACGTTATTCACGTGAAATCTGCGACATTTTTAACCTGGCTCTCTAGGTGCGTAATATACTATAAATGTACAACCTACTGATCATATAATACATTTCTCATGTTTATTTGTTGTCCTAAGGGTGCCTGTACATGGGAGTCTTAATGTCTGTACATTGGATGCCTTAAAGACGTTCTAACCTTATAATGTAATCACGTTACATAGTTTAATTATGAATGAAGTGTCTATTTCCTTGTTTACAACAAAATATATAGGTATTCAGTTAACATCAGTTTGAATCAAATCACCCGCCATAGGTGTGGCTTACAGGCTTGAGGCTGCGTATACATGGAGTCTTGAACTTCCAGGACCAGCCCATAAGCACGTGTGAGTGCGAGTGAGAAGCAAGAACATATTACTCTTACTCGCACTCACAAAGGCACATGGGCTGGTCCTGGATGTTCAAGACTCCATGTATACGCAGCCTAAGACTGTAAGACGCCCATGTACAGGCACCTTAACTCTTAACACAGGCAAATAGGGAATAAGGATACTAGAATACAGCATGCTAGTGGCCAAGGGTCTTTACACGCAAATGCGAAAAGAGCACAGTAAGGCCGCGGTTACATGGCTGCAGAAGTAGCCAACGGAACGCCACTGCATCAAAAAAAAAAAAAAGTTTCCCCCATTTTGGCGGCAAACGTTCAGTGCTATGCATTTGATGTAAATTATTAGTGCTTACCTATGATACTTTACTATAGAATTATGACTATCACAGCTATGATCATACTCAGACATCTGAAAATCTTAATAATAATCAAAGAAGAGAGTTATATTATTATTCGAAATTATACGCCCCGTTAAATAGCGCTGATGCTGATCTCAAAGTAGTGAGCTGCGAGGGAGTGAGGAGACAATATCCGCCATTTGAAGCTCATAGGGTAAGGAGTGAGTCTGAAAACGCAGTACTTAGCATATTCATATGTACGTCACGATGTACATATATATGTATGGATATATACATATATACAAGTATATGACTAAAGTCCCCAGTAGCCTCGACCCATGGCGGCCGACCAATCACGAGCGGTTCTAAGATTGTCCACTCACTCCCTCGAAGCTCACTATCTCAAAGCACTGAGTTTGGAGGGAGTAAGGAAACACCGATGGGACCGCTGCTGATTGGTCAGCCGCCATTTGAAGCTTCTGGGGACGTCAGTCATATACTTGTATATATGTATATATTCACACCTATATATGTACATCGTGATCGCGCGGTGGCTCGGTCGGCTAGGTCGTGGATTGACACGCGGGAGACCGTGGTTCGATTCCCGGCCAGTGCGACTTTTTTCGGGCAAGTACCTCTGTGATTTTTCACATGTGCTTTTTCACCGCGCAATGCTCCTCGAGGAGGGTTTAGGCGACCTTCTCGCAGCAAAAATTGCCTAATTTCCCCCTGCCCCCCTCCCAGTAATGGGAGGCCTCCCATCCCTTTCCTTGTCCTTTTCCCAAGTGCTAAGTGCCCATAGTAGTGCCCTTATTAAAGGAGCCGGACGTAGAGCACTATAATATAAAAAAAAAAAAAAAAAAAATGTACATCGTGCAGTATATCTATGTGCTAAATACTGCGTTTTACGCCTTTCCCTATGAGCCTCAAATGACGGACATTGTCTCCTCACTCCCTCGTAGCTCAATATCTTAAAGTTATACTAAGATCACGTGATAAAAAGTGGCAAGTACAAACTTGTTTACAATGTTGGTAGGTTAATATTATATTATTGTTAATGTTAATCACAATGTCGTGTCCTATAACAAAAATATTTGAGTGAATTAAATATGTTAATGGTGGTGTTCTTCCCTAAACCTTTTGAAGGAGGCAGCATAATTTTAAATGTAAATCATATTTTATGTCTATGTAGTCGTTATGAAAAATCTAAAAAAGAGTTAGATAAATACTTTGGTCTGTGTTTGCAAACGTCTTTTTTTAATAGTTACCCCCACAAAATTGTTATTATTAAAACTTACAATAATAACAAAGCAATTAATACAATGTGCAGTTGTGAGGCAGAAATTTCTGGTTCTTGTAAACATATTGTGGGATTGTGGGTGCATGTTTATTTTAAAACAAGTAAGTATTCAAGGGCATGCATATGCTCTACGGTACCGGCTTACCTCGATTACAGTTTTTTGTTTGAAGTCGTTAAAACCAGTCAAAAAAGTTTTCCTTCTCGGAATCACTAAAATTATTGAAAATGAAGAGTGGAATGGTCTTATTTCCAAGAAATTCCCGAATTAGCATTTGCAAATTTTTGATAAACAGAGCAGAAAAATCATGGCTCGGTGTGTGTGTGTCTGTGTGTGCGTGTATCCAGTATATATGAATGTTTACAATAGCTATCTTACCCAGCCGTGATTATTTTGCTCTGTTTTATCAAAACTGTGGGAATGGTAATTCACGGATTTCTTGGAAAGACCATTCCGCTCTTCGTTATCAATAATTTTAGTGATTCAGAGAAGGAAAACTTGTTTCCACTGGTTTTAACGACGTCAAACGAAAAACTGTAATCGAGGTAAGCCAGTACCATAGAGCATATGCATTCCCCTAACATGAATTTATGGGTTACTGTATAAATAATAAAATTTATTTCGATAGAAAAACAAAAGATACTGTAGAGTAATTGGCTTGCACAGATTTGAAGCAGCAGTGGTGTCTTATTGGACAAAAAGTTAACGATGTGTAGTAATAAGTGATTAATTTTATATGTGTGAAGGTGGTGCGCTTGTCGCACATTTGTGTTAAACCTGTGAGCGCTGTGCGTTCGTACAGTCAGTCGGTCTCTAACGGTGTAACAAGTACGACTACCATTATAAAGAAATCATATCTACTTAGGAGATATATTGTATACTTACAGACCTAAGGTGTATTATTGTTATTTACCCTTTGCCCTATCCTGTTTGCTCCACTGACATCACGATGCAGATATTGCAATACCATTTAAGAAATTTTGCCATCGAGCCCAAACGCACGTCAAATGACATAGCTTCTATAGTAAAAAGGTCAACATTCAATTATTAAGCACCGCAGACGAAGAAAGTGAGTTCTTATATTATACATGTTTCGTTTATTTTAAACACAGTACACTCTAGTAATAGCACACTACAGCGTACGTCACTAGTAGTAGTAGTACGTGTAACACTACTGTCGTCTGTTTTGTTTAGTATAACATTGAGATCAGCGACATCTAATGAGCCTCGTACTTCTAGATTTAGTCGGCTTCTGCCGTTATTTATTTTATATCATATTTGTACTGCTTCTTTCAAGATCCAACAGACGGTGCATAAGAGCCGAGCACTGTAGGGTATTTTCTGATTCGCTCCTTATCGTTTCGAGCCAGCGAGATCGTTTTGCAACTTCGCGATCTTTGCTGCTTTAAAGTGCTATTAAGGTACCTGTTTTTTGCTCAAGTCCACCAAATACTGTTGCGTGGGTGCAGTGAGTGTTTGTGCTGTGTGGAACCTCATATTTCGCCACTTATTAGTGTTTAAAAAAGTTAGGCTTTTGCTTTGCTGGTAGCCTCTTGTGGGGACATGGACGTGGACGTAGACTCCAAAGAAAACTTTCGAAAGGCATATCCCCATGACATGGAAGAAAGCATGGAGTTCATTGAAGGCAATAACAAGAAAGAGGCGAAAAGACTCCAGGCGTCCGAAGAATATGATAAACTATCAGAAGATGGCAAAAAATGAAGAAAAAAATTAAGAAGCCATGGTGCGAAGAGTAAAGAGAGAAATAGGTGGACACAGATAAAATCGACGTCAACTCTCTCTATCACACACCCACTCACACGCACACTTAAAACCAAAACATGGCTATGACCTCTACAATAAATCCACAGAGGTAAACAGCATAAACCAACATAGCGACTCAGAAAGTTCGCTTAAGGAGGTTCCAGGAAGTAGGGATACCAACCCACTCCGTGGAGCCTTTATTTGCTCAAAAAACTTTGATTATTGGCACCACTGCCGCTAAAAAAATATAGGTCAACCCACAGAAATACGACAATTCGATAAATTATGAATAGAATATCTCAATATTTTTTCCGGTTATTTATATTTCCAGTTATTTGATGACGGCATTTGAAAAATAAAGTTATAACCTACAACACATGTGTACTGATAATACCCGACACTTTCGATTCCAGTTGGAAATTATTAATCTTAGAATACCTTCCATAAGCGTTCTAGTTAAAAGAGTGAACTTCAAGCATGAATTTCTCAAGATTTTGTCCGGTTAAGAATATAAAAATGGTACCCTTAGATTCAGCGTAATCTAAACTATTTAATGACATCCGTTCAAAATGGCAGTACTAGGACGCTGAAACCTCCTTAATCCTCTAAAGCAAGCAGCAGACTTATACTCAAACGGCCAATATAAAAGTCCTAAGAATTAGGACAATAACAAACCGTACGTATTCGCTCCGGGAATAAAGTGAAGAGGATGAAGGAATTTACGCCAACGTCTATGGTGAAAAAATCGTGCAATCTGAAGGTACGCTACTGCACCAAATCGAATATGAGAAATTTTCGTTATGTACTATCTTGAAAAATTGGAATTACATTGAGAAACAATTAATTCTCAATCATATAATAGACACTAGCTTATTATAAAAGTTGGTGTCATGTTGAGACTTTGCCGGTAGTAAAAAACTTTACTAAGTTACGAGAAGGTTGAAAATCAGAAGTAGAGGGCGCTGCGGTAATTCTTGGATTGAATAGTCGAAAAATAACGGCGGCCCATACAGCGTGTGGGTCTCACAAATCTAAAATAGCAAGATACACGTCAATCCGATGGCGGTAGGCGCCCGGCTATTTGAAAAATATGAGAAGGTTAGACCAGTAAAAATAGCTTACAAACAATCTGGTGTTTGAAATGTCTGCATTATTGATTATCAGGTAAATCGAGGTCATAGAAAACGTTGGTAAAATTTTCAGCTTCCTTAGTTTACAAGATCTATGTTTTTTTTATTAAAAAATGCTAATATCTAGCGAACGGTAATGCGTATCAAAAAATGACCGGCACCATTCGAAAGACGAGAAAAAAATACGTAGAAAACGATTATTTACTCGATTTTGGCCAACTTGAAATCTCGAGAAAAACGGCCGTGAAAGACTTAATGCAAAGTTACATTTGTATATAGATATACTACCCTGTTAGTCGACGGCCAGTAGCAGTACCACCACCACGCGTGGCGGGGGAGAGCATGGAGAGAGGAGAGAGGGGAACGGCCAGCACGGCTTGCACTGAGCCGAAATTTCTTTTTTCTATTCGCAAGACGCCCAAAAAATATTACAAGTCCCAATGAATTATTTATAATAGGGTAAAAAATGTCTATCGAATGCAGTGGGTCCTAAATTACAATTTTTGTTTGAAAATAAAAAAATTGCTTGTAAAAATATAATTATAAACATTAGATGTGAGTTGACAGTTGAAAATTATAATTTTAAAAATTTGATCAACACTTGTTTTTCGAGCTTTCACTTAAAGTTCATACGTTGGCACTAGCTTGGTAAACCAATTATTGCATCTTGATAAATAAGTATTGAAAAAAATCATTTACGTAGAATGTAGCCAGATATTTTACATATTGTGTAAATACCAAATTATTTTACTAATACACAAAAAACCTCTCGTTTCGAGAAAATTTTAACTTTTAAAATTTCATTGGTACTCGTAGCAGTAATTCTTAAAAAATCGGACGCAAATCATTTTCTTCCTTTTTCGGCTTATGATGTAGCCTGTTACTTTTCATCCAGGCTTCAAATAAAAAAACTAGAACTATTAAAATGCTTTTTCACCTTACTGCGCCAAAAGTGGGAAAGTAGAAATCGGGACGAAAGTCCCTTCTCTCGGCGCTAGATTGATAAAAAACAGAATACGCACCACATTCGGAGGTTGAGAAATGCATTAGATTTCACGTTTATTCGCGTGAAAAAACCTGTGCGATGAACGCCTTGGAGGGACGTTTACTGGCATGTAATACTATTAGTCTATTGAAAAAAGCTGCACCACAGCTTAGTTTTTCTTAATTTGTTAGATAGAATTGTACTGGCCAGCATAAATGTTTTTAATATTGTATTGTTTTGTAATATATCGTTTATAATTGTTGATTTATTGAATATTAAAAAATTAGTTGAAATCATACTCAATCAACGTAGGTATACTCATTTATACGATAATTACACCACCTTTGTATACAATTTTGTTTTATAGAAGGTATTTGTATGCCCATAATTGTAGTGTATTCCATATAATTTCACAGAAATATAACTTAATACTTGGGTACCCAAGCACCCACTATCCACTAATGTAATAGATCCACAATTTGGTTTTTAAATAAACTTAGAAAGAGGGGATTAAGTATTCGTAAAAGCATGCATTTAAGTACATTCATATGAGGAGAAAAATTGCCGGTGTTGCTGCATTATATTAGTGCTTCTCTTACCTCTCTGAACTTTTCCCCGCTAACTGCCATAAAAGTCTTGAAGCCAAAAAATCACCTTTGTCATGAATGGAATAATTAAGATCTTGCATGAAACATTTTGGTTGGTCTGTCTTGTAGATTGTAAAAAAATATTTGACACGATAAAAATTAATTATTGTATTTGTGCAGTACAAAAAATATTTTTATAATTTTTGAGAATTATCCGCGCTCATAGCAGAGTGGGTAAGGGCCTCAATCAGTGTGCGGAAAGTCCGGGGTCCAAATCTCTTTAGAAATTTTTTTTTTTTTTTAATTGGTTAAACGAAAAAGAAATTAAATTTATAAAATTTAAAATGCGTGGCGATTGTGATATAGAGGAAACCGGAAGTACGTCATGAGGGGCGAAGGAAAGGGGGACAACCAAGCAAAATCCACTTTCGTCACACTTTTTCTAAGGTCAAAATCTGAAATCGTTGATTTACCCTTGCGCATAACGTGCCTATAGAAGTATATTTTCAAAAATTGATATTTATTTGTACATATAAAAGCCACTCTGCTAAAATATAATGATTTTTAAGTTTAACATAACCATTAAACAAAAAAAATTAGTTTCTTAAATAAATCATTTATTTATTAATGAAATTCACAATTAAACCAAATTAATTAATTAAAAGTAAATAAATAAGTTACAAACCATACCATAACAAGAAGTAATCAAGTATACAATGTCGGGACCTTTCATAGAAGAGACGGTACGGGGCTCGGTTTAGGTGCAAGGGTTTGGAGGTTCAAATTCAATTCAAAATGTGTGCTATTCTGTGTGCTGTGGTGGTGTAGTACCGTGTGGTATGGTGTGAAGGGGAAGAAGGTAAGGGTGGTAGGTTAGGGAAGTAGGAGATTGGGGAGTAACATGCAAAATCCACTTCTGTTACATATTTTCTGAAGGTCATCAATATGAAATCATTGGTTTACTCTTGCTTATAACGCGATCTTAGAAGTATAACTTCAACATTTTTTCCAATACTTCTTCTGTACTAATACAACCAAACTATATGTCTGAGGATCCGCAATCATAATGTCTATTAGTTATGTACATTTAGAGCCCAAGAAATGCAAAATTGCACATGTTTTTGGCAATACTTTTCCATTCGCTAGTGGTAAAAATAAAAAATAAAAAATTGTTAAGTGCTTTTTGTACTCTAGAACAACTTAACTCAAAGTACGAATGTCCTTAATCATGACCTTATTTCGTTGTGAGACATTTTGCACCTGAAAAATGTTTTAAATCTAAATTTTTTGCAGATAATGATGCGGTAGCTCGTAGTTCTCTTGTAAAATGAGATGCATTATTAAGTCAACGTATAAATACGTTATCAAAAAGAACTTTGACCCTTGCAAATCTAACCTCACTTTGCTATACATGATAAGAATACCGAAATATGCAAAAATTCACATATTTCCGGCGATACTCTTCCATTCGCCAGTCATGGAAATATTAAAAAAAATTTTAACATACTTTTTGTAGAGTACCATTACTTATCTATGAGTATAAGCGTCCGCAATTATCACCTCTATCAGCTATGTATATTGAGAATCTATGTAATGCAAAAATTCCTATGTATTCTTATATATATTTGGCGCTATTTTTTAATTCACCGCTGATAAAAATACAAAAAAAATTTGTTTATGCTTCTTGTAAAACTAATCTAACTAAACTTTTAGTAAAGGTGTCTGAAATTATAACTTCTACCAGTTGAGATTAGCAGTTAAATATTAAGATTGTAAGAATTGCTAAAAATCTCATATTTTCGGCGACACTCTTTCATTCACTGGTGATGAAAATACAAAACAAATCATTCAACACTTTTTGTATTCTATTACAACTGATCTATAAGTATGAACGTTTGCAATCATAACCTTAAATTAGTTGTGAGAAATGTACACCTGAACAATATTTCAAATCACAACATTTTTAAGATAATGATGCATAAGTCAGTAGTTCTTATGTTAAGAGACACACAATCCAGTCAACGTGTAACTACATTACTGCAGGATAAGGTTAGGCTTGCGAAAGTCGAAGTTATTTTTAGTAATGTAATTATACGTCGACTTGATGATGTAAGTCATTTCACAAGAAACATATTAGCTAATGCATAATGATTTGCTGAAAAATTCTGATATCAAACAGTTCTTAGGTATAAAATGCCTTATAACTTGCGGACGTTTATTTATATAGTTTAGTTTTATTAGTATACAAGAAGTGTAAAAAAATTTTTGATGTTTTTTTATAAGTGGCCAGTGAAGGAGTGGTGCCAAGAATATGTGAATTTTAGCATTTCTTGGGCTCTAAATGTACACAACTACTAGAGGGTATGATTACGGACGCTTGCTCTGCCTACGAAATTTGCACCATTTATCATGTGATAAATTGCACAACATGATTTATCATGCGAAAAGTTGCGTGACATTATCGAGATGAATATCGCGCGAGTTATCACGCAGTTTTTTGTTCAAGTAATCGGCCGATTTTTCTAAAAACATAGCAAAATAAGTAATGATCCTAACAATGCTAGTTGTAATAATTTAATTAAGAATAAAGTAATGCTCTTAATCAAGATTTCTGCAATCATTGTGATATTAATAACTATAATAACAACGATAACAATTAAATTGTCGAAATAGGTGACGAAAACGACGACAACAATGAAGATAATGACGACTGGAATGACAAAAATGTAGATGCGGTGGACAATGTGAAGACACTAAAGACAATGTTATCGAGTTAAAAATTGTACCGGAAATAATAACCATTCATAAAACACAATTGTTTTTTTGATGTAAAACATCTTATGGTGGGTAGTAAACAGCCGCGTAAGGGGAAATATGCAACGTAAAGTCTGGTCTGCTCCCCCGTTGCTGTTCACCCCACGACTGGGAATTCCTCTCTCTCTCCCTAAACATATATAAGTAATATATA
>NW_019379815.1:87069-114236 GCF_000648655.2 Copidosoma floridanum
AGAGTTGCCAGTAAGCGCCCCGGGTCATTAGGTGATAGGCGCTTGTGTTATTTACTATTAATTATTTATGTTACAGAGTTGCCAGTAAGCGCCCCGGGTCATTAGGTGATAGGCGCTTGTGTTATTTACTATTAATTATTTATGTTACAGAGTGGCCAGTAAGCGCCCCGGGTCATTAGGTGATAGGCGCTTGTGTTATTAATAATTTTTTATTCAACAGAGTGACCAGTAAGTGCCCCGGGTCATGAGGTGATAGGCGCTTGTGTTATTTGAATAATCATTTATTCAACAGAGTGGCCAGTAAGCGCCCCAAGTCACTGAGTGATAGGCGCTTGTGTTATTTAAATAATTACTTATTTAACTGAGTGGCCAGTAAGCGCTTCAAGTCACTGAGTGATAGGCGCTGGTGTTATTTATTAATAATTATTCATTTAACTGAGTTGCCAGTTAGCGCCCTGGGTCATTGGGTGATAGGCACTTGTGTTATTAATATTACAATTTTGAATTTCCGCGTGTCTTTGGCAATGCCCCTTCACTGCTGTGCTGTCTGCTCGACGGAACAATCTCCCTAGATCGTATAGCTATATATACGATCTAGGGAAAAAGTTCCGATATTGAATCCGCCTAACCCAACGCTGCCGAGAATACTTGAACGCCGAATGTCCCTAGCGCCATCTAGAATGATTTTGTGTTTCAAAAAAATCCCTAGTACTCTAGGTTAGCTGGGAATATCCATGATCAGTGATTATTTGCAGCCTCAACTATCATTGACTATCATCGGATCCTATCGTGAAAGCCATTGCATCGGTATACCTTAACTTTGCCCGGCGAACCACTGTTGAGTAGACAAAGCACATTGTTAAACTTTCTAGACAATTTAGGATTTTTACGAGCTCGTCATAGAATATAGCACATAAGATATCGATCACTCCCTGGAATATACATATACAACCAAGCAGGGCATGCCAACGTAGCTTGTGTAAACCCCGAATATGGCACGCATATAACATGAAAGTCTTAGGCGATGCCTTACTTAACTCGCGTATGCACTTGTAAGCGATCCAATTGCTAGTTAGCATAGTATAATCTGACGAAATTAAACCTATGAGTACACCACCGTAACTTCCTTGATTTTTAATCTTATAATCATGCATATTGAATTGAATAGTTTTTTATCAGCTTTGAACGTTACATCAGGTGTGTTTTGGTGCCATCTAACATGCCCCTATGTATTATAGGCTATGCGTACCAAGACTACCTATCACGTCTTAACGTCTTGATCTATGACGAGTGATTCCAGCCAGTGTTGCGATATACCCAAGACTTCTCTTGGGTGCTCTCGGCTAGTAGCGCAAGCGCAGAAGAACCATGCTCTCTCTCTCTCTCACCAGACAGGTAGGAGTAGGGGAGCCCCCTCCTAGTCTTCAACTTAAGCTTCGTCCACTTCTCACGACTTAAATTTTACTTTTGACTCTAGGTCCGTATGTCCCTCGATGGTCGAGTGGGCTAGCTGTTTTGCCAACGCGTGACTTGTAGTCGGGTAATCTTCGACTATGGCACTTTTTTTTTCTTTTTTAATATTGTTAATATTATTATTATTATTATTATTATTATTATTCTTATTATTTTTATTATTATTCTTACTATTATCATTATACTATTTAAACTTTTACACTTTTTTAAGTAATACATGAAACAATTTTAAAACCATGAAAAGTTTCATAGCTTATAAAATATATAAAATCATTTAATATAATGTGAACACAAAGTAAAATATATTAGAGGAACTCTACAATAAAAATTAGTAACTTTCCGTATCATACAATGTGGTACATAAAATTTTGTAGCAAGCAAACCTCTCAAATACTATTGTGGTCACAAGTATTCCTTATGAGAAAAAAATACCTTCAACAAGCGATCCAGGACTTCACACATACTTTCCTTTCGGTTTTTTTTCGATACTTGATTTTAAATTTAACTTTACGATTTTTTGACTCTCTTTATCATAACTCTGTACCCAAAGGTTAGAGACAGTTATTAAAAAACGAAAATAAAGTACTTTAGATGAACTTCCAGTTCTTGTTTGAAAAGTCTCCAACACAGCTCAATGTCCATATTTATTGACGTTTAATGATGTGTAAAAGAGAAAAAGTCTTAAAAATTTTATTAAATTGATTAATTTCTAATCTTATAAAGTTTGTAACTTTTGCCAGTGATAATATTATTTAGTAACTCAAAAAGAAAATGAAAGCTTATCTCCAAAGCTTTATTTTCCTATTTTGAAGAACTCCATACGACGCACGTCAAGAAGCGTACTTACCAAACACGTGAAAATACGTGTGACACTATATTTCCGGATTTTTTTTCTACCATTTTACCCAAACCTATAGAGTTTTTTAAAAACAAAAAATAATGATTCCTTTAAAAGCTTTTATATCCTTTTGAACCTGTTACAAACTGAAATAACAGATCGAATCTGTGAGCATGGAAAGAACAAAAAAGAATTTTTAAATAGGCAAATTTTAATTACCCTACTTTTTGGAAATTCAGCAAATCATTTAATAATGACAATTATAATAATTATAATAATAATAATCATTANGAATTTTGATTTCTGGATCGACTGCTGAATCGCGTTTATACATTTTTGAGTTGAATAATTCAAGATGTTCTTTTGAGATTTTGAAATTGATTGCATTAATACTTCGAATTGGAAAATAAGATCGAATAAAACAAATCGCGTTAAGTAAACTAATTTCCATTTTGTTCCGTTTTTTAGGTTTTGTATCTGTAACAATCGAAAAAATTCTTTCCGCTTCGGCGTTAGAATGTGGAAAAGATAAAATCGCTTCAATAAAAATTTTTAAATTTGGGCACTCTAAGTTTTTATTTTCTAAGCGTGAATCAATAATTTTCTTCCAAAACTCATCTATTTCAACATTGCAAAAAGTTGAATGATTTAAATCAAAACGTGAGTGCAGCTGCAAAATTTCTCTCTTTAATAATTTAAAATCAATATCTGAAAACGGAAAGTAAGTCTGAAAGTCGTCAAATAAATTAGGATTCTGACTCCAAAATTCACTATTCAAGGCATTCGTAGGTTCAAGAAAATAAAGGGTTCGAAGCATACCGTCATTTTTAAAATAATTTCTTTGAATTTCGTTGAAAGCAGTCACATAAAAGTTCAAGCAATTTTTTCGAACATCCACAGCATCCTGTTCTGGAAAACATTTTAAAATATTGTTACATTTATCACCAACAGTCACATCCTCTATGGGTTTGAAGTCTTCATCTGCGTTTACCTTGTAATTGAAATTTTGTGTTAGTTTTTTTAGTGCTGCATCGGTGAGGAAATTAGAGCCTATTGCTACTAAAACTTTTAAACATTTATTTCTTAATTTATAAAAGACTTGTTTTTTAGTTTAAAAAAATGCATTAAATTTATTAAAATCAAGTAAAGTACAGTGCAAAAAATACAAATATGCTATCACTGAGTTATCACTTAATAAATTATATATATAGTTGGGTGAGCTTTTTTTTCCTCATCGTTACTTTCAGCATACTTCTCATGAGATTCGAGTAAGAAAAAGACTTTTAAAACTAATAAATTATCAAGTACCCGGTCAATACAATTATAAAGCAAAAGCCATCTTGTGCTGGCTAATTTTAAAATTTTTCTAGTCGAAGTTTCTCCAAAAATTTGAAATTATTTTAAATTCTTGCATCTCTTAGACCTATTAGAGAAGTATTTAGCAATCGATTGTAGCAAAGTCTGGCAATACGATGGAATTTTGGCACAACTTTTTCTCGCAACCAAAGCTAAAGTATGGCAAATACAAGGAAGCAAAATTACATCAGGGACTTTATTTTTTAAAAAGGTAAAAAAAGAATTTTTCGAGCCGGTCATTATACTAGCATTGTCTCATGCCAAACTTGCTATATTGCTGAAAGGAATTCCATGTTTAATAAAAAATGTTTCAAACGCTTGAAACAGTTCTTTTGCCTCACACAATTTTGCATCCAATTGAATTAAATGTAATAAATGAGAAACTACTTTACCCGTTTCATGATGGAAATATTGAATCGCAACGCAAAAAATTTTTGTTAATGTAATATCTGTCGATTCATCAACTAAAATTGAAAACCTTGATTTTTAAGAGTATTAACTAGTTTTTCAAATTCACAAGCGCTTAAAACATTTTTTATCAAACTTGCACATTTGTCCCTTTTCATGCCCATTTGCTCTACAATTTTTGGTTTTTTGCAGAGCTCCTGTTTAAAATATCAAGTTATTTACAAGATGAATTGGCAATTTATGTTCTGCTATAAAGAGGGCTACTTTAAATTCAAACTCTTCAATTTGAGTAATTATATCATTAAAAGGAGAATCATTAGGTGGATTAAATTTTTGTTTTTCAATATTCGCCCTAGTTTGATGTTTTTCTGTTGCAACGTGCTTGACTAAATCTTGCCTGTTATAGCACGTGATGTTAATACTACAAAAAGAACTACGAGCAGGTTTCTCCACATTTAAAACATCATGTAAAAGCCAATCTCGAAACAAAGGATCTACTAATCACGCTAAAACAAAAATGCAACTACTCTTGTTTTTTTTTGATGCACCAACATCACCGCTCTTTTTTGATTTTCGCTTGGAATTTTTATTCGCACTGGAAGACATGATTTTAGCTTTAATATCAGAATATTGTTTAATAAGTACAGTAATAAATGCAAGCGTGAATTAAGCGAACGAAAATTTGACTCAACAGTCTAATCAAAAAGTGAAATAAACTGCTTTACGAACTCGCAAGATTATACTGGGCCAACAGTTAATTACCCACGTATCACGCCCAATAGACAGTAGTAAACACTTACTAAATTAAAAGTACACTAATCTACGCTACTAATGTAATATATTAAAAATACGTACGTATTACTTAACTACCTTGTGATATCGGGACCTGCTTCCTCCAAAGGCAGACGCTAAAAGAAAGAAAACATAGTTCTCCACGCTGCAGTAGAGTATCGCATATATGTATACTCGAACAACAACGCATGTCGTGAAATCAAAACAAACAGCCTTCACGAAGGCTTCGAGTGAGCCGCGATTTTTACGCGCAGCTTTTGTTTTTACGCTGCCTGTTGGCGCGCTTCTTTTTCTCATGCCGTGTAGAAGTTGATGATGACTGCTGTGTTTTTGAGGATTCTTAACTCTTGACAGATATGTATTGTTGTCGATGAACATCTAAATCTTGCCAAGAATTGTAATGCACCAGGGCATAAATTGCCCATGACTGAATCAGAGTTACTCCAAATTTTATTGAAAAAAAAACTGCTCATTAATTAGTAAATCACTTTATAACTACTAAATTTTTTCAACTTATTTTTCATTAAGTCGTAGCCTCATCACTTCTTTCTTAGTTATGACATTATTTCTTAATTTTTTCATTCAAAAAAAAACGCGCCCTGATACTTACCGCAAGGTGGTGAGGAAATAGTATTTCCTATTTTTAGTATTTTTATTGCACATTTTATTATATTTCTGATGTTTCATATTAATAATGATATAAATAAAATAATAATAATAATAATAATAATAATAATAATAATAATAATAATAATAATAAAAATAATAAGAATAATAATAATAATAATAATAATAATAATATTAACAATATTAAAAAAGAAAAAAAAAGTGCCATAGTCGAAGATTACCCGACTACAAGTCACGCGTTGGCAAAACAGCTAGCCCACTCGACCATCGAGGGACATACGGACCTAGAGTCAAAAGTAAAATTTAAGTCGTGAGAAGTGGACGAAGCTTAAGTTGAAGACTAGGAGGGGGCTCCCCTACTCCTACCTGTCTGGTGAGAGAGAGAGAGCATGGTTCTTCTGCGCTTGCGCTACTAGCCGAGAGCCCTACCTAGCACCATTTGGTATTTATGCACTTATCAGACATTCTCCAGTGCCATCTAACATGCCCCATGCGTGGCTCCGCGTATCAGACGTACCTCAGCACAACCGACAATATTCTCCAGCTACTCCGCACGTGTGCAATGTTCGAGGGAGTACCATCTGATCCTTTTTTTTTTACATGCGACCGTCTTCACGTAAGATGAGCCCCAGTGCTACCTGACACGTCCGTGCATCTTTGGCATATCACAGCATCACCTAAAATTGTCCCCACGCGTCCGTGAGCCTTTAATGTGCTCGAGTGCAACCTTGTTAGTCCCTCGCAGAAGGATGCGAGTGTTAGGCAGAACCTAGTGACAGTGTCTTCCACCGTAAGACCTTACGTGCTCTAGTACTAGCCAGACAACTATTGGGTGTCTCTTACACCCCCAAGAATGCGTCCGATGAATACTAGTGTACACAAACGGTTATGAGGGTATGCGAGCGTAGGCAAACACGTCCGAGGAATACTAGTGTACACTAGCGTGTCTGAGGAATACTAGCGTATGCAAGAATACGTGAATACAGCTGAGGAATACCAGCATATGCAAGTGCATGCGAACACATACAAGGACTACTAGCGTACACGAGCACATCCGAGGAATACTATATTTTTTACGAGCACGTCTCAGAAATACAAACTTATACGAGTGCATCCAAGAAATACTAGCTTGTACGAGTACTTCCCNATTTGAGGAAATATTAAAAATAAAATAAAAAGTGTAAACTCACATGGCTGTGCTCTGCAAATAAAGTCTGTTCTAAGGATCGTTAATCCCAACTAGCGCACGATTATCTGTAAATTTGCAATTTTTGCAGTATTTTTCTCGCTGTTTTTCTCTCCTGAAAAATCGAGCACCCGATCAAAAATGCACCAGTTGACTCGAGGTTCGACGACCAATAGTCCTCCCGTTTATGCACACCCGCGCATACTTTCCGTAACTTTAGGACTTTCTCATTAACGATCAGTGACTCTTTCCTATATAAATAAGAAATGGATTAACAATAAGAATAATAACAGTACTAATACTAATAATAAAAAAATTAATTATAAAAATATGTAGTTAGTGTAGTCATATTGGATTTCTCTTTGCGCGATTTTGACCGATAATCACAAAAAAGGGAATGTAAAATAGTTTGATAGGCAAAACGAACCGACAATTGCTTTGTGCTATATTTTAGGATCATTATTGTTCCACTGCAGCTTTGAATAGAAAAAAAAAGAAGAAGAAAAAGTGGCTATTGCGCCGAGATCACAATGGCCTTGCCACACGTATTTGCAAATTCTGTTATTGAAATGAGGGTAATATTTTTTAGACAAATTTTTCCTAAACAGATTTAAAAACAAACGTGAGTATCGAAATAATAATAAATAATAATTATGAAACAATGCGCTTAGAGTTGACTATGTTACTTGATAGTAATAGTTATAACTAACATTTATTCAACGCAAACAGTTAACAATATTAAAATTATGAATAATCACTACTATGCGAGGCTTTTTTTAAGAAAAAGGACGTCGAGAAAAAAATAAACAAAAAAAATACCTACTAATCCTTAAGATAAGATGTACTAATCGAATTCCTATAGCATGCATCGCACATAGCACAGTGGATAAATTCTCAAACTAGTGAACACGAGGATGGGTGTTCAAATCCGTTTGGAGACGATTTTTTTTTTTTTCAATAATTGAAAATAGATGGCGCTAGGGACATTCGGCGTTCAAGTATTCTCGGCAGCGTTGGGTTAGGCGGATTCAATATCGGAACTTTTTCCCTAGATCGTATATATAGCTATATCTGCAGTAAAACCAAACGGCTGATACGTTTTTTGATTTGTCTTGAGTTGTTTCTTATTGTTAAATTATTTTTAGATTATTTTGACACGAAATTTTTCCTGGCTAAGTATTACGATAGTATTGAATAAAGATGCAACAATATATTTTAAATTTTAAACATTGTAATAAGGTTAGGGTACCTGTACATCTGTATAAAGGAGAATTAAAGTCTGGACACTGCCATTCAAAGCTTTGGAAGGTAGTTTAATTTAAACTAACGTATACTGAATACTGATACAATTATTTTCAAACCAAGAAATTATAGCCTCTTTTGTATGAATACTGTATTGCACAATTGTATTTTAATATTATTGGAAAAACATTTAGCTACAAAAACTGAAAAAAAAAAAAATTAAAGAAGTTCAAATATTTTTTGTCCTTAAGTTGGCTTCATTCAAGCTTTGGAATTTTAGTACATAGAGGCATAGCCTATCATGGAATTGTGAATGAGTAAACTTGAAGAAATTCAAAGTTGTATAACTATACATAACTATGTACAATATGTAACTTGTCAGGTGGACAAGCTTTGACGTGCTTAGGTGCTTAGTCACTTAGTCAAACTTAGTCAGTATGACGCACAGGGCATCAAGTGTAGAAATAGAGCCACTCACATGCATTAAACAAAACGTGAATAGTTACAAACCCTTGCATGCTCAAAATTGAGTCGCACGGGAGCGTGAGGAGGTAAAACTGGGAAAGCAGACAAAGCCTTGGTGACCACGCTATTTACTTCAGATTTGCATACCCGAATTTTCAAATATCGATTAATAAGTATTTTTGCTAGTACTTATGCCTGATAAATTTTGGTTTAATTTAGTCTCTTTATTCCTATTTTACAGTTTTACTAACAAATATTGGGTTATTACTAACAAATTATAATTCAAATTACATTTATCTTAGAAATGGGGGTTGTTAATAATTTGACATTAATAATAAATTTTTAAGTAGTAGTGAAATAAGAAATCATTCAATAAAAACAATTGTTTGTATATTGTACATTGTTTGTACGATTTTCGTGCGTTTTTTCATAATAAATAACTATTTGTTGTCAGAATTTCTTAGGTAATAAACAACTAATTTGAAATGCTTGGATTGTAAAATTTAATTGAATGAATAACACATTTGGGATTTTTAATCCGTAGAATTATTAGGTATTTTCTTTACACATTTTGTTGGAAAGAATTCCTGTAATTAGCTGAAAAAACAAACTGCTGAGAATCATACAATAAAGTAGCTTCATAAAAAAGAAGAGAAAGAAAAAACATTATAGATGAAAATCCTAAAACTGTATTTTTTTTATTTTTTTATTTATTTTGTTCGGTAAATTTTTTATTTATTTTTTAAGGCTTGACTTCGATTTTTCTTTAACATCGTGATCATGCTTTTGGACTAACCACGACTTTCATGAGAATTTTTTTTTTAATTCGTATGGGAATCAATCTGCCTGCTGTTTTGTCTCAAGGTTATCATTATTCGCTATGCGCCTATGTCAGGTGGCGCCATTGAGTGAGAGAAATTGTCCTTCGCTAAGATCGCCAGAATGCATGGAGTCTTATAGGAAAATTTTTTAATAAATTAAAAAGAAGGTCATTAAGAGTGAATTGACCAAATGAATCAGTGATTTGAGCGTGTCTTATGTTAGTGTACAGTAATAAATTTTGTTTGGTGTTGCCATGTGTACTACAAGATTAGAAAAAATGAAAATATGGATTGCGACTATGAGAACACAGCATATTTGAGTGCATATACATGCTTACACTTGTGTAAAGCTAAAAAAACACAAGTAATCCATGGAAACGTAGTATAAATGTGTAAAAGTTAACCTAACCTGTCATTAGTATTACTTTTTATTGAACACTGTGTTGTGAGAAATAGATAAATGTAAGCAGTACTTGTGTTTCTTAAGCTCCATACAAGTGCAAGCATATGCTGTGTATACTCATATATATGTTGTGTTAGCACAGTCGCAATCCGTGTTTTTATTTTTTCCAATCTTGTAGTACATATGACAACACCAACCAAAACTTATTACTGTACATTAACATAATACACACTTAAATCACTGATTAACTTTTTTAACTTATTAAAAAGTTTTCCTATAAGGCTCCATGCATTCTGGCGATTTTAGCGAGGGACAATTTCTCTCACTCGACGGCGCCACCTGACATAGGCGCATAGCGAATTAATCAACAAAAGTTATAACCTATCTGTTGAATAATCCGGACATCGTGTTGTAAAATACTGAAGTAAATTATGTACCTTGACTTAATTACGAATATTAATAATTACGAAGTCTGCCCGGAAAGTATCGGGCCTACCTTTACAACTCCGCGCCCTAGTGTTCGAGCAACCTCTGTAGTGCATAAACATAAACTGTAAGGCTTTACGAACTCAGTGGTTGCTTGTTGATACCTTTCGGACGCATAGTTCATGTGCAGCGTGTCTTTGTTTCCAAAATTATTTTTGAGTTTGGTAGATTTTGTGATTGTTAAAAATGACTGAAAAGCAAGATCAACGAATTTGCATTAAATTTGGCTTTCAGTTCGGAAAAACGAGTTCTGAAACTATTCAGATAATGTGGAAGGCTTTTAGGAATGAATGCATGAGCAAAACACGAATAAAAGAGTGGTTTAATCGTTTCAAAGAAGGCTGTACTTTTGTTGATAGTCGAAGTAATGTTAAGTCAATGTTGATTGTTTTTTTTTTATTAGGAAGGTGTTGTGTACCACAAATATGCACCAACAGGTCAGACAATCAATCAATAATTTTACGTTGATGTTTTAAAACGTTTGCGTGAAGCAGTGAGAAAAAAACGCCTAAACTTTTGGTCAAGTAGTGACTGGCTCCTTCATCACGATAATGCGTCAGTGCATTCATCGAATCTTGTGCAACAGTTTTGGACTAAACAAAACATAGCATTATTGCGACAACCTCCGTACAGTACCGACATAGCCCCCTGTGACTTTTAGCTGTTTCCAAAACTGAAAAAATCACTTAAAGGACAATGATTTGATGACAAAACTACGGTTGAGAATAATGTGACGAGAAAACTCAAGGCCATCCCTAAAAGCGAGTTCCAAGACTGTTCCGAGAAGTGGAAACATCGCTGTAACCGTGTTGTTCAATCAAATGGGGATCACTTTGAAGGATGCCCTGCACTGGATGATGAAGAATAACGCCAGCGTAGAGTTGTAGGTCCGATACTTTCCAGACATACCCCGTAAGTGGGTACGTACTTTTTTGTAACTATCACTGTTCTAAAATTAATTCTCAGTTTTTATGATATCACAGTACCTCAAGGATCAATAAAATTCATCGCCAGAAACTTTGTTTGTAGCAGATCTGACAAGTAAACTGCATAAATTTTAGTTATAAGCCCAACAGTCTTTGGTGAGGTACAGTGTTTATTTTTTTTTCTTTTCAATTTTATTTAACTTTATGAATAAATATAACAGTGCTTTAATGGAAGATTGCTGAGAAAAAACAAATTTTCATAAATTGTAAATCACGAAGTTGTGATGATTTTTCTTGCACGAACAAGTCAATCAAATCGACCAAAATGAAAAATCTCATCGTCCTTGTAAGCTATTTTACCGATTTTATTATTCTGATTTTATTACCTATTCACGCCTGTGAAAACTTTAAGTGACCTGAATCTTGTAGCATTCTTGCTTAAGGAGGCTCTTTTGTGACGGTTCCCGAACCTACACCAGATAAATTCAATAGTTAAAAAACTGCTAAATCGAATGGTATTATTATTTACATTGCTTACGCTGCAAAATTTCCAGATAATTTTAAGCAGCGCTTTTTAACACGTAGTCTTAAGGCAGAGTTTAAGTAATGCCTATGGAAGGAAGTGCTACCCTAAAAAGTTTCGAGCTATTCTTTTGAAAATCAAACAATACTTTTATTTCTACAGGTTAGCCTATGTTCTCTTGCGTCAGTGATGCCAACTATGTTAGTTTTAGAACATAGATAGTTACAAAAAAGTCCGTATCCACTTAATTATTACTTTATAAATATCAAGGTACTTAATTTACTTCAGTATTTTACAACACGATGTTCAGATTATTTTACAGATAGGTTATAACTTTTGTTGATTATTAATGATACCCTTGCGACAAAACAGCAGGCAGATTAATTCTTATATAGCGCAATTAAACCTGTTTTTCTTAAGCCCAAGGCCTCACCGTTCAAATTGATACCTTTGGTAGATAAAGAATTAGACTTACTTGTTAAAGAAAGTGTTGTAAAAAAAGTTGATACTTCAGATTTTGTAACTCCTATTGTACCTGTACTTGAGAAAAATAACCGAGTAAGGATTTACAGAGACTATAGCGTTACAATAAACCCACTATTAAAAATTAATACATACCCGGTACCAGTACAGTAGAAGAACTTTTTTCAGAAATGGCCGGTCGTACTGCGTTTGCAAAATTAGATTTTAAATTAGCTTATTAACAATTACAAGTCAATGATAAGAGTGCCAACTTACTTACAATTATTACATATTGGAGATATTTAAATGTAATCGACTAATGTACGGTGTAGCTCCAGCATTGCTATTTGGCAAGTAACAAGCTTTCGTCGGATTTGTTAATTATTTTGGTAGATTCGTAAAAAATGTAAGTTTAATTTGAGAACTTTTGCATGAACACTTATGCACACAAAATAAATTTACGTGGCCAAACTGCTAGGAAAAAGCATTTCTTGAAGAAAAAAAACCTCTTACCAGTCAACAAAGAAATACTTAAAGTATTATAACCTAAACTTACCTCTCGTACTGGCAACTGATGCAAGCCCACACGGCGTCGGGGCAGTGTTATCGCATCGTTTTCCTAATGGGACCGAAAGGCCAATACAATACGTTTCTTAAACGTTAAATACAACACAGAGAAAATATAGTCAGATAGATAAATAAGCGTATGCCACTGTTCATAGTATTAAAAAATTTTACCAACACCTCTACGAGAACAAATTCACACTAATTACGGATTACAGACTACTTTCATAAATTTTTGCAAGAAACAAATAATTGCCACGTTACAGTGCAATGAGAATGTAATATTACGCAATTTTTCTAGTTTGTTTTAAATATGCTATTGAGTACAAGAAATCGGAAAATAATTGCAATGCAGATGGACTATCTAGACTACCTGTAATCAGCGCGGAAGAAAATATTGATACCGTTGATTTATTATATATTAATACCTTTGAGACTTTATCGGCAGATGCAAATACCGTATTATAAAGAGCTCACAAGGATCACGAATTACAATATGTAATGACTGCATTAAAAAACGGAAAAAGTCTCACGGCGAAAGAAACATGGTGTATTAATCCGTGTGAATTTACTTTAGAACAGGGGGTACTGATGCGAAACCATCAAGTTGTAATACCAAAAGAATTATAAAGTATGATTTTGCAAGAATTACATAACAGTCATTTTGGAATCGTAAAAATAAAAGGTCTAGCTAAAGGGCATTGCTGGTTGCCGAGCAAAAATAACGATGTAGAAAAAATTGAAAAAAATTTCTTACAATGCCAAAAATACAAGAATAATCCTGTGAAAGCAGATATACAAATATAAGAACCAGCAAAAGCACCTTTTGATCGTGTCCATACAGATTTCGTTGGTCCATTTCTTGAAAAATATTTTTTCGTTTTAGTAGACGATATTTCCAGCAAATGCCTCATGCAAAAACAGAAATTCCACCGAAAGAATTAATGTTTGGTAGAAAAATACGATGTAAGCTTGACCTACTAAGACGTAGTGAGGTAAAACAATACGAAATGTATAACGAAAATAAAAAGTACAGAGATTTTTAAGTAGGAGACAACGTAGAAGTAAGAAAATACGGCTACGAAGAAAAATGGATTGTTGGTAAAATAGTGCGTCGAACAGGTAAATTGCATTATGAAGTTAGATTACATGATAGAAGAGGATGATGACAACATATGAATCAATTGCGGGGTATAGGGAATGTACAAGAGAAAGAAAAATTTCCAGAATTTTTCGTTGTGAAGGAAAAGATATGCATTACACATACGACTAACACTTTAATATCTTCAAAGTCAACTTCGTTTGTAGACAGTAATGTCTCTATAGAGTTGAGAAAATACAGTAGTCCATTTGTCAAACGAGCCAGAGAACGGAAAAAGACTAAGAAAAGATCCGTCCCAACAAAGTAATGATGATTCCACAAATGACGAAGAATTCTATACACTAAAAATAATTCGCATAAATCCAGTAAGAGAACGGAAAATTCCAACTCATTTAAAGGATTACATTATACATCAAACATTATCTCACACGAAAGTAGGCATTCTTCGTCGGAGGGAAGTGTTGAGTGAGAGTCGATGCTTACGTACACATTTAAGCAAACGCGAAAGAGTATGTGTGTGCCGGTCTGTGTATGTATGGCGTAGAAGTGAGAACGGATAGGTCACAAGTGCGAGATATGTAAAGCGAGCGACCAGCAGTCAGTCCATAGATAACTGCCAACTAGCGCACACATGTAATTAGGAGTACTGAATAAATAAATTGTTAAGTTACATCCCCAGTGAACTCCTTTATTTGATCCTTAACTACAAATACATAACACCGTGAAAATGTACCTTAAAGTGGTAACGCTACGCAGAAGTAGAGAAAAGGGTTGCCCACAAGAGTCTCCTGTTGTCCTTGTCTAATCAATGCGTGCCAAGATTCCACTTGCACACACTAAATCTTGTAGATGTATTCTAATCGCAATATAGGACTCGTTCCGAATGGTGTACTGACGAGCAAATATGGGTACGCAAGCAATTATTCATTCGAAACGATCTGAATGAAAATTTCGTGGCAGGTCATAATCTGTAAGTACAGTATACATATGTACTTTAGGAGAATTATATAAAATAGACCTATAGACGCCTTATGTATTGTGACAGTAAGATACCGTCCAGCCATTATTAGTAGGTCAGGTAAGGGAAGAGGGAAAAAAGGAAAAGCGAGGAGAGCTTCGATTAGCTTGGGCAGTTGAACGCGCTTGAAGTGAGATTTTTGTTTTTGTCGCGCACGAGAGGCGTTTTCTTGAACTTTCTTGTTTTTCAGCGGTCCTCGGCGTTCTTCTTCGACGTGACTTCCTGGTGTAATGCTGGTGCTGTGACCCTGTTTTAGTGAGCCAGCTGATGATCAGCGAGACGACGAGCGACGAACATCAGCTCTTGGTTTTAGTCAACAGGGACGCCTGTTGATTCGAGCTGGTGCTCCTCCACGAAGCCACACCATAACAGGGGAGCGTTCGTACAGCGAAGCCATATCAGCGTCGCCATAAGTACCTGTCAGCAGGTAGTCGTTTGTAAAGGGCAGCGGCCTTTGAGTAACTCTCGTAAGTCTGCCAGGTTCACGATTTTGTGCTGCGAGCTCATCAATAATTGGCGCTCGACGGGCGTACACACACAGACACACACACGGGAACGCGCGTGCCCCCACACGCGAGTAAATCGTGTATTTCATAAACTGCATTGAATATATTTCTTTTTTTTTAAATACTACTTGCAAGTGTTTATTCCGTAGTCTACACGTAAGTATATTAGAACGCTTATCTATAGCGCTAAGAGCGCGCGGTGGCTCGGTCGGCTAGGTCGTGGATTGGCACGTGGGAGACCGTGGTTCGATTCCCGGCCAGTGCGACTTTACGGGCAAGTACCTCTGTGATTTTTCACATGTGCTTTTTCACCACGCAATGCTCCTCGAGGAGGGTTTTAGGCGACCTTCTCGCAGCAAAATTGCCTAATTCTCCCTATCCCCCTCCCAGTAATGGGAGGCCTCCCATCCCTCTTCCCTCCCTTCTCCCAAGTGCTAAGTGCCCATAGTAGTGCCCTTAATGAAGGAGCTGGACGTAGAGCACTATAATATAAAAAAAAAAAAATCTATAGCGTTATATTTTCAGTGCGCTTATATTTTTGTTCGTAATTCTTTTTTATTTATTTAATAATTTCTCGATTAACGTTTTCTTTTGCGCTTCTGAAATATCTACTTGTAAAATTTAATCAAACAAAGTATTTGTTCCGTTTCCTCTAATAATTTTTTTAATCCATTCACGCCCCATCAGTGACAATCGTTCGATATTTGTAATGTATAAATTTCCTGTACTATGCGAATTTTCGCACTTAAAATTTACTTTAATGTATCCTATAATATTTATTTATTTTTCGCTTACAGTACGTAATCAGCTGTAGATCTGTTGGTAGCACCGATACTCCTGGAAAAAGTTGTTTTGCCTGCTCTTCCAATTAGCGTGACGACTGCGCCCGTGTTGACTTCAAAGTTGACTTGTTTTTTGTTGACCGAGAGTGTTTAAAAAAATTTTCTTGTCCGTCTTCTGTTTCAACACCCAGTACTTTTACGCAATCTGTATCCACTGCTGTCTCTCCTTCCATTGCATGTAGCGAATTGTTTTTCTTGAAGCGTACTTTTGCTAAATGTCCTTGTTTACCGCAGAAATTGCACTTGATAGTCACTGGCAACTTACACGTATTGGCTTTATGATTAGAACCGCACCGATAACATTTGAAATTTTTCGAATTCGAATCGCTACTTGCAGTTTTTTTGTTGCGAGTGTAAACTTGCTTGCCCTTTGCATCATAGTTTCAACTCGACTTTAGTTTTGATGTACGCTGCTTGTAATTACGTGTACTTGTGTTGTTGTAGTTAACTTGTACCGTATTTTAATGTAACGCATTTTCTTTCTTCTTGGAAAGTTTCATTGCTAATGCTATTTGTAGAGTCTTTGTAAGGGTTGTCTCTTTTGTTCTATAAGTCAACCTTAAATCTGGCGATTTGAAATACCGTAAACAAACTGATTTCGTAAAGCGGTTTTTTAAAAACTTCCGAAATTGTATTTAAGACTTATCTTTGTTAGAGTATTTGCATAGTTTTGTGTATTTTCTCGTGGTAACTGCCTCCTGCTTGTAAATTTAAAATATTCTGCGATCTCGATTACTGCTGCGGTGTATAACTCCTTTAATTTTTCTTTCAGAGTGTCGTGTGATTTTTCGTAAAGATTTTCCGTGACAATATTATTACACAAATTATTAAGTGCGGTTTCACCTATGTAGTAAAGTAGGTGCTGAATCTTTTCTTCTAGTGTCAGCTTTATAATTGTAAAAACTCCTTCCAGTCTCTGTAGCCATTTGCATGATTCTGAACTTGCTGGGACGAAAGGCTCCACATATCATGATGGAGACTGCATGTACGTAATAGCTGTTTTAATCCCATTTTTTTAGTATCGTTACTTGTCTCGTTGTAGTCATTTTGGGATGAGGAATTTTTAATTTAATTACACCGACAGAAAATAACAGACTGTGCTACCCGAAGACGCATGGCATGCCACAAAAAGTCAATTGCACTATGTCAGCACTTCGTGCTGCCACAACACTTTACTCGAGATCTCGCCCACTTACAAGGATTCCATCCTCATCGCCAGTTGTTGTGTATTTGTAGTTAGGGATCAAATAAAGGAGTTCACTGGGGATGTAACTTAACAATTAATTTATTCAGTGCTCCTAATTACATGTGTGCGCTAGTTTGCAGTTATCTATGGACTGACTACTGGCCGCTTGCTTTACATGTCTCGCACTTGCGACCTATCCGTTCACATGTCTACGCCATACATACACAGATCGGCACACACATACTCTTTCGCGTTTGCTCATATGTGTGCATAAGCATCGACTCTCACCTAACACATGGTTTGCTGAAAGCCACTTGCAGTGTGATGCATACATAACGTAATGACTGATGTACATATTTTTTAAAAATATTTTACAGCGATTATACATATGCTATAGTCATTGGCATAGTAACATACTGCTTCAGATTTAATTAAGCGTGGGTAAAGTAAGTTGAACCGTGTTGACGTACAAAGCGCGCAAAAGTGGGTATGTTGTGTAACAGACGATGATTTAAGAGGTTTAGCTATTTTTATGAAGTAAATATAATTTTTTTAGTGATTTAACGTTGCACAATAAGTTTCACTTATAGTTATAACTGATTCTTTTTTTATGTATATCCAAACAAAGTGACTTAACAGGTGTTTTGATTATTTATTATACAACATTTAATGATCTCAAATTCTCACATGTAGTGACGTCAATACGCTGCACACCATAAGCAGTTTCTAACAAATCGTAAAGATGTACTTTTACAGGCTGCTAGGCCCTTGGCGTTCTCTATTCTAGTATCTCTATGTTCAAGAAAGAACCAAAACTGTTACAAAATGGCCAAATAATTGTTTTGTAGAATATAACTATTTTATTTCAGTGGACATTAACTGTCAAAATATTATGTAAGTTGTAGTTAGTTTTATATTTTTAAGGACAAATATTAAGAAAGTTGTTTGCATGTGAGATTAAACAATAAGAATAGTCGAACAATAAATTTTTTTTACTAAAATCACACTTTTTGCTTTGGCGATCTGTATATCGGTCGTGTCTTGCACACGAAACATCATGTTTTACGCAAATTTATCCTCTTTTTTCAGGTCCGCCTGGAACGGGCAAGACTTTACTTGCCAAAGCTACTGCTGGAGAAGCCGCAGTACCTTTTTTAACAGTATCTGGTTCTGAGTTTTTAGAAATGTTTGTCGGTGTTGGACCGTCTCGAGTAAGAGACATGTTTTCTATGGCTCGAAAAAATGCCCCGTGTATTTTGTTTATCGACGAAATTGATGCTGTGGGTAGAAAACGAGGTGGAAAAAGTTTTGGATCACATTCGGAACAAGAAAATACGTTAAATCAACTTTTGGTGGAAATGGATGGTACGTTGTTTCATTTATTTGTTTTCTGAAGTAATCATAAACCTTACAGTATCCGTTCATTTTCAAGGTTTTAATACAACAACTAATGTTGTTATTCTGGCTGCAACTAATAGGATTGATATTTTAGACAAAGCTTTATTACGTCCAGGTAGATTTGACAGACAAATTTTTGTACCAGCACCAGACATTAAGGGACGAGCCTCGATTTTTAAAGTTCATTTAGAAAATTTAAAAACGACCTTAGACAAGATAGATTTAGCAAGAAAGATGGCTGCTCTAACTCCAGGTTTTACTGGTAATCTTTTATTGCTGTTGTTTTCATTATATTCGTTAGCGATTTATTGATGTATTTCACAAAAATTCGTTGAAATGTGCTACTGTGACTTTTAGGAGCTGAAATAGCAAATGTATGTAATGAAGCGGCATTAATTGCTGCTCGTGATCATAAGGACAGCATAGAAATGAAAAACTTTGAGCAAGCAATTGAAAGAGTTGTAGCAGGGATGGAGAAGAAAACCAATGTTTTGCAACCTGAAGAAAAAAAAACTGTGGCTTATCATGAGGCGGGACACGCAGTAACTGGGTGGTTCCTTGAACATGCAGATCCTTTATTAAAAGTAATTTCAAGTAGTAACCCTACACAAACGAAACTAAAAACTACAAAACATTCATAAAATTCCTATTTAGGTATCCATTATCCCACGAGGAAAAGGATTGGGTTATGCTCAGTATTTACCTCGAGAACAATATCTTTACACTAAAGAACAACTGTTTGATAGGATATGCATGACCTTAGGTGGTAGAGTATCAGAAGAAATTTTTTTTGGTCGCATTACTACAGGTGCACAGGATGACTTGCAAAAGGTATGTAACTTTAATTAAAGTATTTAAAAACCCTTTTTCAAAACAATTTTAATGCTGTTGAGGACATTTATAATTATTACATGTATCTTTAAATATATAAGTTGAAGCCTGGAAATTTTATTAGGTTACACAGAGCGCATATGCTCAAGTTGTTCATTATGGAATGAATGAAAAAGTTGGACAAGTAAGTTTTGAAATGCCGCAACCAGGGGATATGGTTCTTGACAAGCCGTATTCTGAAAGCACAGCTCAACTTATAGATCAAGAAGTCAGAACCATGATTCATCTCGCACATGAACGTACTACTAAACTTTTAAATGAACATAAAGATAATGTAATCAAGGTAAGCTTTCAACAGCTAATATTACTTATCAATAATTATTAAAATTCATACAAAAAATTAGCTTAAGGAGGTTCGAGCATGACAACATCACTGAGTGACTAAGTATACAAGTTGGCTGGATGCAAAGAACAATATTGTCTGCGTAATTAACCATAATCCTATAGTTCATTTTACTTTATTGTTCACTCAATTGTATTAAGAAAGAAGGGTGTATGTAATAAAAATAATAGAAAATGGAAAATGCATCCAATAAGCACAGCGTTACTAGGGCTAAAAAAAAAATTGAAAGTAAATTTGAAAAAAGTATGTTAAGCTGAAGAAAAACAAACCGTTGCTTGAATTTTCCGTGGTGCTGCAAACTCGCACGCTCATTGTGACTGCATTCATAATTTGAAGTACGGTAATACTCGAATTTCTGATTTAAAAATTTTTTTATTTCATCCATGATGGTGCAAAGATCAAAACGTCATTAAAAAGCTGGGTACTTAAACTTTAGTTCTTTATTTTACTGTAATTATTTATCAAGTAAATGCAAAGATATACTGTAACTTTAGTTGTGAAAACACTACTCGGCCATAAGAATCCATGTACGTCCAATTTTTCATCAGCTTTTTCCCGCATTTTTTTCCATGAACGTGGTCTGAAATTTGTAAGAAGTTTTTATCATGTACATAGAAAAAGTTTAGTGTTAAAAAAGTACTCGTACTCGGAAAAGAAAAGTTCAAGTTTATAGGTACAGAACTCAGACAGTTCAACTATCTGTGTGCGATCTAGCTCAAAATGTTCTACTTTTCAGCACAATGCAGGGGAGTAGCCGAGTTCGGTCCCAGAAAATTTATGACGTCATTCTATAACCGAGTTGAGTCCCTGGATTTTATCAGACTGCCGAGTTGGGTCCCGGTCATTAAATAGACTTTTGACTCATTAGTTTCTAATTGCTAGTTTATAAACACTACAGTTACACTTTGTTCAAGCCTCGGATGTTGGTATTTGGGCCCTTTATCTAGGTGTCATTTTATCTAATTTAACAGAGGAGATTTCGTAAAATTGAAAAGCCTAAAAGTTATTAGTTGATCCTCGTACCTCTAGTGTAATAGAGTAAGCTTTTTCGATCGAGAAGTTGATACTAGCACGAAAAAAAGTTTATCTTTGATTTTTTATTTTTTCTACTTAATTCTACTCCTTTTAAACTCATAAAGAGTTTAACAAAATCCCAAAAAATGGTAAAATGGCCCAAAACTGGTCCTTATTTTCTTGAACAAAAACTTGAAATCGTACAAAACACGTTAAGGTAGTTGTACAGGTACCGCAAGAGTCATGAAACTTTTTGATTTGTGTAGTAGAACGATCTGGCAACGTCGCTTTACGGTCATGTGTGTGTGCCTGTAAGTGTGTGTTCAGAGCATCATAGAAGGAGCACTTCGTTGATCAGCTGTAGCAAAAGGAGAAGCGTGTGTATCTTTTTTTTAGTTAATAAAATAGTCATGCCCAAAGAAAAAAATAAGAAGTTTTTTTGGAAAGGTGTAAGGGTAAGCGAGAAAGTATATAATGCACGAGTAACTAAAAATAATAAAGTTAAAAATAGGCTATTTAATTATTTAAAAAATAAATATTAAATATTTATTACATAAATATTAATTTATAACATGTTTATTTCATTTTTAAGTAATATATGGCAATAAAATTGTTTTGATGTTCTTTGTATATCAGTTCGTTTTATTATTTATATATTTATTTATCATATTTATTTAAAATATACGTCCTATAACAATAATTGAAAATCTATAAGAGAGATTGCAGTAATCAGGATTTACGAGCAATCATATGTACCTATTTACCTTTCAAACCGCGCGCGTAATATCAGATTATGCGGCGTTGCCATATTTTCAAATAGCGTCTCACAAATGCACGTTCTTCACGCTTTACTATTTAATTACTTTTCTCACAAGTACCCTTGGAAGGTTTTGAAAGCGAATATATAATTGTCATTTAATTATCTTTCTACTGTCCAAAGGGCATCAGAACCTATCCTATATTAGCAACGATATGAATGATAATATACAGACAGCTCCGCGGTTTCCCATAAGACGCTATGTTGAATTGGCATGTAAACAAAAACTCAAGGCATGCAAATAATTATGAATATCTCCCTTTATAGGTACCCTCGGGTCACAAAAATTTAGATTTCTTATTTTTATGCATTAATCTACCATCCTGCAAAATATCATAATTTTCTATCCTATATTTCAATTTGCTGTACAACTACCTTAAGTATATAAAAGATACGATATTACAAGGCAAAGATAATAAGCAACATTAAATTCAAATCAGTACAGTAGATCTCTCGAAAATAGCAAAACTCAATGTATTTTGGCCATTTTTTAAAAATTCTATAACTCATGTTTAATCTATAATTAATATAAGAAACTAAAATTTGAATATAGTATAGGTGTTTGTTGTTGAAACAGCCAAACTATTCAAATATATGTGGTGAGGACAGGATATGTCGGGAGATGCTAAGAAAGAACAATAGGCTATATTTAATGAAATATATATTCCTTTACATTCATACAACTCAGGCTTAACAATGTTAGTTAGCAATAAAGCCAACACGCAGGTTCCGGCATACAAGTTAACAACACAACAAGACACTCGGACTCAGCTCTCGAATCACACACGACGAGCACACAACGCTGTTGCGCACAGTTATAGGTTATTCACGTAAACACACGACGTTATAATTATACACATGACGCGAAAACAGCACACACGCTAAATAGGTACACGCACACCCGGAGTAATACACGATTGATACAATTCCCGTGAGCGCGTTACACATACGCAGAAACGGGTACACAACAAAAGCAACGCACCAAACCTCGCTGATACGTTGACGCGAATCTCTATGCTCAATGCCGCGTACAAGCATCCATATTACCTACGAACGCTCATGAAGCTATCGAGGCGGAACGAATTCGCAAATGTACTCACGCTTTGACAATTGGCCATACGGCGACAAATACCTGCGACGTCGAGGGTTGACGGCTCCGAGGAAGATCTCCGCAGGGGAACGGCAGGAATCGACCAGAGAACAGCTCAACAGTCGACCAGAGAAAGCTCCCAGTGAGTGTGGATGAGAACAGCCCGTCTAGGCAGATGGAGATCAGCCCCAGGCTAGTAGCAGTGCAGTGGGTGTCTGCAGATGGAGGTCAGCTCCAGGGTTAGCAGCAATGCAGTGGGTGTATGCAGATGGAGGTCAGCTCCAGGGTTAGCAGCGATGCAGTGGGTCTTTTCTCGCTCAGGTTGGAGGACAGCTCCGTGATCAGCGGGAGAGACGTACCCAGGGCTAGAGTAGTATTGCAACTGCCTCTTTTCGGTAAACGCGCGCCGTTTCTCGCTTCTCCTTTCTTCTACGGCTCTCTCTGTCTCTCTCTCCTACTTTCCTCGCATAACAACACACAAAATAAGTTTAAAAAAGCTCTTTGTATAAATAGTTATAAAAAAAGTCGTGGACAAAGGAAGGTCAATTTTTCAAAAGCCCTTTTGTTCACAATGACATAACCCTTAACATCTGAAAATGCTGTTTCATATAACAGAAAAATGACAGCAAATGGAAATCTTCGCATTCTGCGTACTGGATCAGATCGTAGGGTGAGTCGAAGGGAGGCCACGCCCACTCGCTGCAGCAAGTCTCCAGATTTTTTTGAACGACCGATTTTAAAACGATAACTGCGTCAAAATTATTAATATTTTCGAAATCAAGCAACGTAAATTGATGATTTTTTTACTTCATGGAAGCTGTTTATAATATTAAGTTTGCACATACTTGCATCCGTCTAAAAATACAACATACGACTCATAAATTGTTGTTGCTAATTTAGTCTTCTTCATTGTAGTTTGTATTTCTAATTTTCCACCGTCGATTTATTAAAATTTTGGAAATATAAATAAAAAATTAAGGACATTTATAATTATTACATGTATCTTTAAATATATAAGTTGAAGCCTGGAAATTTTATTAGGTTACACAGAGCGCATATGCTCAAGTTGTTCATTATGGAATGAATGAAAAAGTTGGACAAGTANTGTGCTTGTGTGTAATATTAGTAATATTATTTACATTAATGAGTATAACAATTCTTTACACAATGCTGCATTTGTTCAAATCAAGTTGTGATACCTTGAAAGTGGAAAATTAAAAATGCAAACTGCAATAAACAAGACTGAGTCTACAATAACAATTTATGAACTATATGTTATATTTTTAGAGGGTTTCATAAATGTGCAAATTTAATATTATTAAAAGCTACTACAAATTTGAAAAAAAAATACATCCCTGTTGTTTGGTTCTGGTGACATCGATAATCTTAACGCTCTTATCGTTGTAAACTCACCACGTTAAAAGTCCGAAGACTCACTGCGAAGGGTGGGCGTGGCCTCCCGGTGGCGTGTCCTCACCACCTGGCATAGCACGCAAAGTTTAAAGGTACACTTTCTTGCAATTAATATTTGACGTACTTGTCCATGGTAAACGAAACGGCACTGTTAGATATTATAGGTCAATTCTTGACGTACAAAAGCGAGTTTAAAAATTCAACTACGTTTGGCCACAACTTCTTTATGAACATTTTTAGAAAGGACCTTTTTTTCATTTTTCTAAGTGGTTTGCAAAAGTTTAGTCGATTTTGCTGTAATTTGGGAGGCTTTTGAAAGCTAAAATATCTGTACTATATTCAAATTCTGGTTCTCAACGTCAATTATAACATGAGTTCTTGATTTTTCAAGAAATGACAAAATCACATAGTATTTTCAATTTGAAAGAAAACAGCTAGACAAATTTAAACTTAACAGGGCTCATTATCTTTGCCATGGAATTGTGCATTTTTTGGTACTTAACTTTTTTATACGATTTTTAGTTGTTTTTTTCTAGAAAACAAGAACCTGTGTTAGGTACGTTTACCATTTTTTAGAATTTTTCTGGATTTGTTAGGTGTTTAAAAGTAGTACAATTTAAAAGAAACAAAAAATCAGCGGTAAATATTTTTTTCGGGATACTATTAATTTCTTAAAATTTCAATGGTTTAGTAGCTAACTAAACGTTAATATGGCTGAAGCTTGGAGTTCAAGAGAATGCACTTATAAAGTCTAACCTGTTATGATCGCAGAAATATCTCTGTACGGACTCATAGAGTTCAACATCTTGTTGAGCTGTATGAGAGAAACATTTTCAGTTAGGTGGTGCATAGTAACTTGAACTATATAGTTTCTGTACCTACTTAAACTTTTTTATCCCGAATACATATATTTTTTTAACACAAAATTTTTTCTGGGCACTACTAAATATTTCCCGAAAATTTCATTTTATTCTCTTTACTAATGTTTCCAGTTCGAACTTTCTTAACGTCGTATCCGTTAATAACTTTTTTTTTTTAAGAATGTTTGTATACTAGGTAGGTATCTCTGGTGCTAGGGATTTGGTAAAAGTGATCGGAATAAAAGTGTGCTCTTTTTCTATAGGTCGCTACCGTGTTGATTTAAAAAAAGCTGGACGAATTATGGACTGATGTCAAGAGACTAATGAGCAGCAAAAATAGTGTTATTATGACATCATCCATAATGCTACAAGTGGGGTGCGGGATTCGAAATATAAACATTTATTGGGCGGTTTTTTTTTTTTTTTTTTTTGTATTGACATGATAGAGAATATTTCGATCACTTTGACATATTCATAGCCTTCTAAGAACATTTTGTACCACTGACAAACGTTGCTTTTGTCAAAAGTAGCTTCATCGTATGCCACAGTTAACATTAGGAATGATTTTGCGTACTTGATTTTATTTCGAACACAAAATTTGACACTGATTCTTTAACCCATTCTTTGGAATAAGTAAAAATCGAAGAAGAACCGAAACACGTCCACACAAAATAGCTGTCAAAAATTAATTGTACATTCAAAATGGCTGATCTTGACAGCATAAAAAAAGGGCTCAAATACCAACATAATGCCATAAAAAATCGAAGGTACGAAGCCCTCGTGAGTTTCAATTTCGTTGTACTTTTTAAACATACCTCGTATGGTAGGTACATGCTAAAAATGCAGGAACTACATATGAACTATACATAGGCTTTACTAAATGAGCCCCCAGGATTATTTAAAAATAAGATAATTATTATAAATTATTTGGGCGTAAGAAAAGCTACAAAAAGTTACAACTTTTTCGCAAACAACTGTTTTACAGTTATAAACTAACATAACTCATGGACAACTCCCAAAGTTGAATGCTTGTTTTTTATTATAAAAAGTATAAATTGATATTGCGTAGGTAATAAAGAAATTCCTCTTAAATTTTACGTTCTACCGTGCTCGTAAGAAGTTGAAAATATTTAAATATGCCATTTCAAGGGAAATTGAGAAGCTTGTGATGCGTCTTAAAGGAATCAAGAGTCGAGTCGCTGCTTCTGCAACTTATTGTTTAAAACCTCCAACTATTTTTCGGTCTTAGGAGCGTTGGAGGTTTCAGATGCAAAGGAAGAGGTGTGAGCATCTATGAAGGCGTACTGCATAGCGTAGTAGGGCAGTAGTACATCATGTAGCAAAGAGAGTAGATTAAGAGCAAGAAATAGAGCAGAGTTTGAGAGATACAGAGAAAGTACCAGGTTAGTTAGTTAAAGCAGAGCAGAGAAAAGTTTACAGTTTTGTAGTAAGATACGAAAAATAGCGTAGAGAAATAGAATAGCGTAGAATAGGATAGAGGAGCGGAGCAGTCAGCTAGTAGAGGATAGCAGCAGCTGATAAAAATGTCGGAAGTCAGCCGTACAGCCAAACCATCGCCGAGACTAGGACGAGCTCCAAGTAGCATCGTATGACAGCAAGGATAGTGAGAGGGTGGGTGTACTTCGACTTGCACATTGGAATCGTATACAGGGATAAAGTGTTAGGGATGGTTCGAGCGGGTGAGAGTGCAAGTATGTGGATGTGCATGAAGGACACGGGAAGTCAAGAAAAGCGCAAGTGCGTGTGTGCGTGTACGCATAAGAGAGAGAGAGAGAGAGAGTGAGTATATGATCAGTCGCGAGTAAGGTTCCTAGATTTTCGATAGTTAGATGCATGTGCAGTGCGCAAATATCCTTTCCTCACAGAATAAGCTGTAGTAGGAGAGTCCACCTATCCAGATCTTTAACGTAAGCTCTGACCACTTCTCACAAGTTAAATATGAAATCTTGTATATTATATAAATGTATAAGAATGATCGACGATAGCTATGTGGGCTAAATCTTTCGCTGCAGCTTCACGGTTTGGCTTTCGATTCTTGTTTTTTTTTTTTTTTTTTTTTTTTTTTTTTTTTTTTTTTTTTTTTTTTTTTTTTTT
>NW_019379815.1:120520-153823 GCF_000648655.2 Copidosoma floridanum
AATATCCTAAGAAGCTTATATATATATATATTACCGGGTTACCGCGACAGTCTACTAGCCTAGTTCGCCAGGACCACCCACTCACCACCCATGTGTAGGGGTGTATTGCTGCAACCATTTCTAACCCTGTTACTGATGTTATACCATGGGCACAGTGTGAGTACCTTCGGTGAAACACCGTGCCAGTTAAGCTGGCACTCTCTGCACCAATAGTGCATCGGGTCACACTTGCCACTGTGTAGCCTTTTTTCGGAGAGGACTCCGTATTTCAGGACGTCCACTCCTTGCCGGTTAAGCTTTGAAAAATAAGAGATAAGTGTCTGAGAATTTTTTTTTTATCGCCTATTTTCGACTTTATAAGTTATAACAAATTTCATAATAGTGGTTGGAGACTTATTTTAAACAATGTATAGCTCCAAATCCTTAAGAGCTACAAAATTTTCACCAATGGCACTTTTGTAGCTAAAGAGTTGAACTTGAAGAAAAAAAATAAAAAAAGAATTATCTATAAATNACCATCGTATTCTGCGTCAAATTTTACTTAAATTCCTGTTTTCGAAGTATAGAGACTTTTCAATTGTTATTGTTAGAAAATTAATTTATGTAATGCGTAATGGTGAAAAAATACTGTTTTTATATATAGTATCTGTACCTCGTATCAAAAAAAGTCAAACGTAAAAGTTGTAGATAATTGGAAGATCTAAAACTTTTGTATTTACCATTTGTCAGTATAACCTCAAAATTTTGTATTATCATGCAGAAACGCTAGAAATCACTATTTTATCAATTATTAAAAGTAATTTTTTACTTGTAAAACGGAGATGAGCAATAATAACTATAGAAATCATATTTTGTTGAATTAATAAAAATGTGTAATAAAAAACTGAGTAAGCATTATGATTGCTTAATATTTATTTATAGATGTAACAAAATTTTCATGTACAAGTAAAACTTTTTTTACAGTTTCATAACAAAATTATGTCACTTGAAAGTTTTTACAATATTTGTTTTTTCGCGCAAAGAAAACAGACTCGCTTCTAATTCTTGACGAGATAGTGGAACCATGCTATGATATTTTTGATTAGCTTTCCCTTAATCACGATTGCTCTCAAAAATCTCTCTGACGCTAATTTTCTTTTTTCTTCGGAATCATCATTTGTAGAATAACGATAAGTAATATTTGGCAGTGATTCTGTGGCCCAATCAACAAGTTCTTGAGGCGTTCGAATGGAATTATTTATTCTCTGAAGATTTGCTCTGGCAGCTAGTCGTTTAACAGTCCCGCCTATTCCGTCGCATGGCCCCTTTCCATGTAAAGTGGGAAAAAATGCCACTTTGCTGCTGTTTTAAAGTCTTCAAAATGATGAGTAAGATTAATGAAGTTCTTTTTATTTTTATACTGTCCACTTGCACCGTCAGACATGTATATTCTTTTATTAACACACGGTAAATTTATTTTAATAAATTCAATCAACTGCTTTTGATATAGATGTACGGCAATAGTGTCGTGATGAAGGCATTCAGAAATGCAAACAAAACTTGAAATTTTTAATTCATCCAAATCATTCCTATAATAAATTGAAAATAAGTGTACGGTTGCCTAATCGTTGTTCCAATGTATACCCTGAACCGAATTTTAAATTGTAAAAGCATAATTTTCTGAAAAGTCGCAAATCACGATACACTCGTTTTCTCTCAGTTTATTTTTCATCTCATTAAAAAAATTCTTTTGTTTGTTAACCAAAAATAAACGAATCAACAGTTTTTACAAACCTTCACTTAACTTCTGTAAAAATTCATCAACTGGAGATATTAGGGTCTGCAATAAGGTTCTTTCAACCGTAACCCATTGTTTGTAGGTAACCATTTCTATACATTTTTCTTTAAAAATTTCCTCTAATTGCTCGATAACATTCGTCACGCTTGGGCTCTTCTTACAAGAATTTAAATAACAATTAGTCGTTTTGTTTTTGCATACCATACGATCTAAACAATCCTTGCAATTGATAAAAGGCAGCTCAGAACCGAAAGTAAGTGATTTAAAATTGGCACCACTCACTAATAAACTAACATTTTCATGTATAAGACATATACAAACAGAGTGAGTACCAGAAGCACCTGCCGAAACACAATATTTCAGCCTTAAGCTAGCAAACTTTGAGAAACTACATTTCGTAGTTGGATACGTACTAGTAGAAATTTCATACAACTCTTTTAAATTATTTAATACTAGTCTTTTTTGAATAGGTACCGATTTGCTGTCTACTTTTATCGAAACGTAATCTTTTTTTCCGTGCATATATTGAGTGTAGTCGTCAGACTGGTACAAGAAAATAATTGTATCGATAACATTATCATCTAGAGATGGATGTTGTTTTGGGTTTGGATCCCCAATTAATCCCTTATCTCGAGCGAAATTTTTTGCTATGCCTACCATGTGACGAGTTGCGGAAGGACATGTGTCCTCAATTTTTTTTATAAGACCACGATCAAAAAATAGTCAAAATATTAATTTTATGAACGCGGTCGGCTGAAGTAGTAAAACTTTCTTGAAAAACACTTATTATCGAGGACTCGTCGTCATCTGCTTCAAGATCATCTGGATCATCTCAGCTCAAATTAAAAATTTTTTTATCTATTACGGACGATATTTGTTTTGATTTTTCTTCTAAATACCTTTTTGACGATAGTTTCTGTTTTTAATGGGTAAATATCCTAAGAAGCTTAATTCTTTGTTGAAAAAATCCACTCGTTCACTTTGCAATGATGGAATATCTCTCGAAAATCCAGATGTACCGTCACTGCTCCCAACTTTTATATGAGATTCTTCACTTTAAGAATCCTCCTTTTGTAGCGTCTAAAAAAAAAAATTAGACTAAAACATCGCAATAAAATTCTACGAGAGATTAGGTATGTCTGAACTCAATATAATAATCAAAATATTCTACTTACCAATTCGGGTAGTTCATTTTCACTCTCTTTTGTATCTTCTTTTTTCAAATTGATAACTTCTAGCGGCAAGAAGAACAAATTTTTTGTTGTCATGCATCTGACGAAATTGCCTAGTCCAGTTTCAAAAGTTGGCTTTCATTTACTGTCCTCAAATCAGAAGTGTTTGTTGTTGGATGTTTGAGATTAAAAAGATTGAACATCAGTCTGATCGATAACTAGTATTTTGCATTTTACGTGCCTCTTTCCGTGGCATTATTGCAAAGTAAAAATTATTTAACTTTAAATTACAACGAGGGAGAATATGTCTTGGTAGCGGACCAAAATTAACGCACAGCTGATCCAAAAACCAAGGAACTTGTAGTACGGGGAATGTACGCGAGTGGCGTGGGTAATACTTTGAATCATAAATTGTACTGTGTGAAGGCTTTCCCCTCGAAATTTTAAAATTCCAAAAAATCAAAGAGATGAAAAATCTATTTTTTGTATTAAAGCAGACAATTAACAAAACAATAAAAATTAAAGTAGCGCTAAAATATCATAGCATGGTTCCACTATCTTGTCAAGAATTAGAAGTGAGGCTGTTTTCTTTGCACGAAAAAACAAATATTGTGAAAATTTTCAAATGACATAATTTTGTTATAAAACTGTAAAAAAAGTTTTATTTACACATGAAAATTTTTTTACATCTATAAATAAATATTAAGCAATCATAATGCTTACTTATTTTTTTATTACACATTTTCATAAATTCAATAAAATATAATTTCTTTAGTTATTATTGCTCATCTCCGTTTTACACGTAAAAAATTACTCTTAATAATTAATAAAATGGTGATTTCTCGCTTTTTGCTTGATAATATAAAATTTTGAGGTTATACTGACAAATGGTAAATACGAAAGTTGTAGATCTTTCAGACTTTTTTTTGATACGAGGTACAATAGTTATTTACGTAACAAGTGCGAAAAAGACGATTTCCCGCAAGAGTCGGGATTGACTCGCACGAGTGGCCGGAGTTGACGGGAACAAGTGCCAGTTGCGCACATAAGTGCGTTGCACGAGTGTGATCGCACGGCACGAGTTACTGTTACCGGCCACGAGTGCGGGAAATCGCCCCACACGAGTTGCGTACAAGTTTTTTCACAATAAGTGTGAGGAAAATAGGTGTTTTCCGCACTGATATTAGCGTGGAAAATTAATTTTCCGCACACTATTGCGAAAATATCATTTTATACTCGAAATAGTAGTTTTCCTACGAGTTTGAAAAGTCTCTGTTTGCGAACCGAGAAGTTTGCGGCCCGAGCCGAAGGCGAGGTACGTTACGAGGTTCGTAAAGGAGACTTTTCGAACAAGTTCCGGAAAACTGCTTTTTCGCCTGAGGAAGTACCAGCCTTCCAAAACCACCCGAGGGCGGAAAAACAGTTTTTTTGATGTGAAACATCTATTGCGGCGCTTGGGGGGTAAAAGCGAGCCTTGCGTGGCGACGCGTCGCCACGCGAGCCGTCGCCAGGCTCGTAAGCTGGCTCTCCTCCCACTCCTAGCTAGCATCGCCCCACCAGAGCTGCGTCGCCACGCATGAGCCGCGTCGCCACGCAAGAACCGCGTCGCCACGCAGCAGCGCCAGACCCAAGCGGGCTCTCTCCCCACTCCTAGCTACTTAGCGCACCACGCCAGAGCCGCGTCGCCGCATGCAAGCATTTTTGTTACATATTTTAGTTATCATCGACCTATTATTACTGTTATTCCATCGCAAACATCATCGAATGTTACCATTACTGACGTCACCGCTGCTACGAATGATCAAACTTAATGCTTATTACGGTAAAAAATATAAGTATTTTTATAAATAGTCTGTATATTTTTATACTGCTACACTTTTCCATGTATTAGTAAAAACAAACAAAAACCATTTTTTTAATTTATGCTGCTTATTTTTATTTATACACTCTTCTTCTTACATACTCACATTTCTACCTTATATTTTTTATATCTGTCCCGATTTATTACTTTTAAGTGAAAAATTAAAAAATCATGTACTGCATAGGGGTGATGAGCTCAACGTCTTATAGAAAATTAATATGAATAAATAATACAACCGAGTTCAATAACGTATTCTTTGATGTTTCACATCTGTCGGGGGTCCCGAGGATATAGGAATAACCCACACCTGTTTTTTTTACCATCACGCGCTACATAAATTAATATTTTAACAATAACAGTTGACAAGTCTCTATATTTTAAAAACACGACTTTTACGTAAAATTTGACTCTGAATACTATAGTAATAATAAAAACTCGAACCATTTTGGGGGCAATTTTTAAAAATCGATTAAATTAATTTAACTGTTAATAACAATATTAATTTATGGATAATTTTTTTTTTCATTTTTTTTTTTTTTCAAGTTCAACTCTTTAGCTACTAAAGTGCCATTGGTGAAAATTTTGTAGCTTTCAAGGTCATGCAAAAATGGGAAAAACCACCATAATATCATTTATTAAGAGTAATTTTTTACTTGTAAAACAGAGATGAGCAATAATAACTGAAGAAATTATATTTTATTAAATTAATAAAAATGTGTAATAAAAAACTATGTTAACATTATGATTCCTTAATATTTATTCATAAATATAACAANTTTTTTTTTCATTTTTTTTTTTTTTCAAGTTCAACTCTTTAGCTACTAAAGTGCCATTGGTGAAAATTTTGTAGCTCTTAAGGATTTGGAGCTATACATATTTTAAAATGAGTATCCAACCACTATTATGAAATTTGGTATAACTTATAAAGTCGAAAATAGGCGATAAAAAAAAAATTCTCAGACACTTATCTTTTATTTTTCAATATGGAAACTGGAAAAAAATTTTCAGCCGAATCGAAGAGGTGATGATTAATTCTTAGCAAAATCCGTTCGCTTTGTAAAAAAATGATCCATATGTATGGAATAACCACGATAGTTTCAAAGATCCTTAAAATTAAAAAAAAATTATGTACACTTTTTAAGTGTGAATTATTTAAAGACGATTTATTGAACCCCTTGTATTGTACAATTAAATTTCGTTTATATCAAAAAAAAATTTAGAAATAGTTCAGAGTTTGAAGTTAACTATTGAAAATGTAAGTATAAGAATCAATTGAAGTGTTAAAATAACACTTAAAAACGAATATCAAATAAAAAATTTAAATAATCTTTTAGCAAAACATGATTCAATATTTGCTAAAAAATACTTTATACTGGTATGTATGGTTAAGTATCTTGAAGTGACATTAAAATTAACTGAAAACAAATCCTTTTAAAAAAAATCATAGAAATGCTCAATTCCGGACAGATTTTAAACAGAAATACAAAAAAAACTTATTGAATGCAGGACATGTAATAAAGTCGTATATTGTATATGCCTTGCCAGTGACTCTAGTTTGCAACAATAATTCTTTGAAGTATGATTAGAAATAATTTTATGGATTCTTTTACCATAGATAACATAGAAGATATTTAAGATCGTTAAACCATCTTTCTAGATCATTTAAATCACACAAAATCCTGAAAGTCTTACAATAACATGGTTTAAAACTATACCAAAAAAATGTATTTTGTCACGAAAAGAAATGACATACTTAGGATACACAATCTAGGACAATAGCATAAAACAAATTGGGAAAAATTTAATAGTGATTAAAGATTTTTCTACGCCAAAAACGAGAAAAAATTCAGATCAATTTTAGGCAAAGTAAATTTCTATTTAAAATACATTTCCAAGTTAGCGATTATATTGGAACTCTTAAATAATTTTCTAAGAAAGAATGTTCATTTTACATGAACAAATAAATGTGAAGAAAGTTTCAAGAAGAGAAAAGAGTACTTTTGTGCACAACCAGTTTTAGCGATATTCCATTTACATAGATTTACAGCACAAAAAAATACCAACAAGTCACATAACGTAACCAAACCGCCCGATGGCTCAAAAGAAAAAAAACAAGAATTTTAATGCTCCGAGAAAAAGTATCAACACTCAGAGGGGCTCGAAAAAAGTTAGTAACTCTTCTAGAACTCTGTCTAAAAGTAGCAACACTCAAGTTCTCTAACGAGCAGAAGTATTCTATACCTTTTGACGAAAGCTAGTGGCAATCATAGTGCTCTGAGAAAAGCTAGCAACACTTGGAGTGCTACGATGAAAAACAGCAACAGAGGTCACTATTGGACAAAAAAGAACAAGTTTTAAGATACCTTCAACAAAAACTGGCAACATTCATCCCGCTTTGACGAAGAGTAGTGACTATTGCTACACGTTAACGAAAAACAGAAACTGCCATGATATCTCCGGTGAAAAGAGACAACAGTTGTTGCTTTCTGATTTAAATTAATGACAGCCACTGTGCCCAGATAAAAATTATCAACATAAGTAGTGCTTTTACGAAGAGTAATAAACAGATAAGTTCATAAGTAAGCAGTTAAACACTCAATATCATTGTTTTGTAGATGAAATATTAAATAAAAATATTTTTTTATTCAATTACTTAGTAAGTAAGAATTATATGAAGACTCCATATTTTGAATTATTCGAATTGAATAAAAAATGTTAATGTATAACGTATATAAAATAAAATGAAATATGAAAGAATAATGAAATATTAGTAAAACGTGTCCTTAGGTAGTTAAGCATCGGTATAATTAGCAACCCAATTGTATTTTGGTGTATTGAGTTAAAGAAATATAACTTTTGGAGGACAGGCATTGGCAAGCGGTAGTCCAATTGCTATTTAGCATTATCTATCAGTTTCATAGGCAAGCAAGTATTGGTTATTAAAAAACCCAACACTTTTTTACTATGGTTAGTTGAAATATTATACATTTCGGGACAAGCATTCATCGGCAATCAGCAACGTAAGTAGAATAAATAAAAAACCAGTTAATTAGTCAATTTTCACAATTTGTAATAATTGTGAACATTGATTTGAATCTCCATTAAGTAACGATCAAAATTGTTACATATGATAAGCAACCTAACTGTTTTTTTCAAGTTATATTTATAAATAAAATGTGACCTTTGGCGATAGAGCATCGGTGATTAGTGGCTGAACTGTTTTTTAGTAGTATGAGTTTAAAAAAGTTATATTCTCACACAAGCAAGCATCGATTATTAAAAACTTAACTGTATCTCAGTATAATTTATTTATAAAATGTGCCTTCAGGCGAGCGAGCATCGGTTATCAGTAACCCAACTATTTTTGCCAACTAACTATTCACAAAACAGTTGGATTTCTTATAGTCGATGCTTGCTCACCTAAGGAAGTATTCTATTAAGGAATGATACTAAAAAGCAATTAGTTTTCCAATTGCGAATGCTTGCTTGCCTAAGGATATATTTTTGAAGCTAATTACACTTTCAAAAAATTTGTTCGCTGATTGCGGAGTACATTTTATTAATAAATAATACTAAAAAATAACAGCTATGTTGCTAATTATCAAGGCATGCTTGCTTGAGATGTAATTTAATCTACTATACCAAAAAACCACCTGAGTTGCTAATCGCCTATTTTTGCTAATCTATGGGTACACATTATCATTGAAAAATATAAAGAAAAGTGTGAGGGTTAATTACCGGTGCTCCCACTTGAATGGCAGATTTAATTACTTAATAATACTTAAAAAACAGTTGATTCTCTATTAGCTATTGCTTGCTCGCATAAGGGCATACTATAATTATAAATAATACTAAAAACTGTTTGGAATTTCATTCACCGTTACTAACTCGCCTATGGGAATATTTAATTTGTAAATAATACCAAATAAAAGCTTGGTTGTTAGTTACCGGTGCTTGCATCTTTTAGAGTGAACTTGTAAAATAAAAATACTAAAAATCAGTTTAGTTGCAGATCGCTGTTTCTTGCTTACGTATAAGTACATATAGTGTATATATAGTTAACTGAATCGAGCATTCCACCCAACCTACCCATCGCCTTACACTTTTGGACAACCTAATAAGGACTCTAGCGATCTTGACGGACCATGATGTGTATAGATACGTGGGCGTATTGTGTGTGTATATATATCTCCAAATAGCACTGCGATTTGTCGCAGTGGGTAAAAAATGTTTAGGTCTTCCCTTCGTTTGCCAAATAGTAAGGACATCAAGGACAGCCGCTGTGCTTGTCATTACGTGCAGATTTCTGAAGTACTTCCAATGCTGGTCGATAAGACATGCTTTTCAATCAAACGTCAATTTGATATGTATTAAGTGACTGTAATGAACCTTATGATGGCCTTGAACTTGTTCTGTAACGGCTGAAACGTTGTTGGATAATAAAAAAGTTTGACAGTATAATCATCTGCAACTACAATTATTTTATTTGTATTATCTGCTAACATTAGAGCCACTGAACCAATATATATCAAATTGACGTTTGATTGAAAAGCACGTTTTATCCACTGGCATTGGAAGTACTTCAGAAATCTGCAAGCAATAAAAAACACAGCTGCTGTCCTTAATGTCCTGACTATTCGGCAACGAAGAGGAGACCTAACTATTTCTTACATATTGCGACAAATTGCAGAGCGATTTGGGGATTAAACCTGATGAGGGTCTTGAACCTGTTCTGTATGGGCCGAAACGTTGTTCAACAATAAATAAGTTTGACACAAGAATCATCTGCGTCTACAATTATTTTGTTAATTTTATCTGCTGTCATTAGAGACACTTAACACATTACGTAACCTAACCTAAAAAAAAGCTTACTTTTATGTCATAGTCGAAGAAACCTGCGTCTAAAGAATCGATTTATTGGTTGAGGTAGTCATAGAATTTTATTTAAAAACTAGTGGCCCCCCCTTGTTTCCACTTCACCCGAGACTTACTAAATGGAACACTGTAGTGTGTTGACATTTGATATGAAACGTTTTCAGTTAAAAATTTTTCAACTATTTCTCAGAACAAAAATCTTCTTATTTAAAACATATTTTTATAGAATCCATACAGTTTATTTGGTCAAGTAAAAAGCTGTAAAAAGTCCAAAACAATGTAATTATGTGTAAATGTAATAAACAAGCATCTTGATGTTAGGTTAAACTGTACTTCGTACCTTTAAAAAAATGTTTTCGGCCTTCATAAACGATTTCATCATGTAAAAAAAAATTAGAACCTAACTCTTACAATGTTGAAAATATGTACTCCGGAAACTTTTTGTGTTCAACAGCTTTTCCACTACGAAAAAAAATTAAAAACTTAATTTCTCCCGTAAGGCTTGTACTACTTTTTATCTAAGTATCATATATATTGCCATGTCGAGTGGAAGAGGAATATTCCCAATACAGTACGACGTAGAAATACGAATACAAAGTCGGTGAGAGATCAGAGAAGGCCTTTGAGACGGCAAAACTCGACCGCCTCCGAGCTCGTGGTACCAAGTCCAAATACTACAGGAGCAGTAGTAGAAGCAGCTATATATATGTATACACACGTCCCGTTATTGTGGTACTGAGCGGAGTGGGGAAAGCGTGTCGGTCATTTTAAATCTGTCACTTTTTGTCAGCTCACTCCTAGCCCCAGGACGCCCTATATATAGTAATACAGCCGTGTATAAAGCTATATACATTGCTGCGCGCAGCTCTCTCTGTCTCTTCATGCACGCGCACTGAAGGACCCGACGCGACGGCTCTCTTTTATTCGGCCTCCTTCTGTTGTACTCGGCCAGTAGCTTCTCCCCAAGCCGCGTACCGTCAGCACTACTTACACCTTTACAGCGGCTGCTGTAAGTATATACTGTGACGGTGAAATACCGTCGAGCCATCATCGGTAGGCTAGGACCGATAGGGAAAGAAGGAAAAGGGAAAAACGGAGAGGACAGTTAGGAAAGGATGGAAAGGGAAGAAAAAGCCGAAAAGGGATCAGATTAGCTTGGGCCAGCGAACGCGCGTGAAGCGAGTTTTTGTTGGGGGTTGCGAGAAGCAATTTCCTCAAGGCGATTTCCACCACCCGCGAGAAGCGAATTCTGTTTTGGAGGACGTGAGACGCGTCCTCTGGAGTGTTTCCGTTCCTGCGATTGTTGTCGTGGCGGCTGTGCTTGAGCTGTCCCCGGTACAGTGTTTGGTGCTGAGTGTTCGGGTCCTGCTGGGATAGCAGACGACGCCGGACTCAGGGTCACCGAGGCCGATACCGTCGATCTCGGCCTTTGAACGCTGCCAGTAGGGACGCCTACTGACCTCAGCGTAACCGCTCCACTGCTCCCGTGTAGACTTGGCCTGCGAGAGGCATCGTCGGGGAGCGACCCCGCATCGCCGTAAGTACCTGCCAACTGGCAGTTTATTGTAAAGGGCAGCGGCCCTAGATTAGCTCGCGTAGGTCTGCCCGGTTCGCGTTTTCGCGCCGCGAGCACGTCGAGCAAGCGCGCTCGACGTGCGAGGAAACACACAGACGCACACACACACACACACATCCGCGAATATTTTCTTGTAATTATTTCGTACTCCTTGAATATACATTTTAATTAACAAAAAAAATACCCGCGAATGCTACTTCCTTTCTGTGTGTGCCCGATCCCCCTTTGTGCCGTGTTATAGTCGTCGCGAGAGGCGACGACGTTCAAGGTCGCCGCGATACCTGATCCCGCGATACCTGCCGCGAATAAGTGTCTCGGCGAACGAGACCCGCAAAATATTTTACAGGGAGTGTCAACGAGGGTATCCGGGGAAGATGGCCCGGTCGAAGTGGAGAGACTCCGCCTCGTTCATCCGCGTTGTTCACCCCGTAACAATACATATAGCTTGACTCGACCTATAACGTATTAGTCCCTTACCGCTTCCTGCGCCCCACACAATTGCACAGATTGCACTGGCTGTAAAAGTGTCTGTTTAGTCCATTGCCTGAAAACGAACAATACAATTCAATCTTATCTTTTTTAGTAGAGAGAAAATTGGTCTTTTTCCTATAAAATTTCTCCAAGAATATGAAATAAATAGTTTTGTCCAAATCAGAAGTTGATTTCATTTACTTATTTAAAAGTTTACGGTTAGTTGATAACTTTTTATTTAGTTTTTGGCTTTTATCTCCTCTTCTATTACTCATAGAGTAATTTTACGACCGTCAATCTTTTAGTCATCAAGTTTTGTACAAAATAGACATCTTTGGAAATTCATTATTTATTGTTATAACACACTAATGGTAACAAAGGGCAAAAAACAAATTTTGTAAACTAAAAAACCTTCGATCGGCGTAGAAAAAAGAACTACTTAGTCAATTTGAAAGTAACCGTAAGAAAACATGGGTATAACGTGACACAATAAGAAGCTATGTTTAAAATAAGAAAATAATTATTAGTTGTTTGTTAATTAATTTTTTAAAGTGATACACCAAAGTTTTATTACAAACTTAATTATTGGTTTGCAAGAATAATTGTGCTGTTCTGTTGACACCGTCACAATTCATCTTTTTACTTTTTTCTGATCCCGTAGGACATGTGCGTATATGTATTAATGATAACAATACATACAAAAATTCAAATTACACTTCGTTTATCATTAATACAAACCATAGAAGTTTCGCATTAAGATGACTTATTGAGACAACTCATAGAGCTCTACTCAACCACGAAAACTTTTATTTATTTCTATTCTGTTTTTCAAATCAGATTTGTAATATGAAATTATTTCAGAAATTAATACAATAGATGAACGTAATATACATTCATGAGATGTATCATTTAGTAATGACTTTGTTTATATGCATAAGAATACTGAAATCATCTTGTTACTATTAGATACTTATTTAATATATAACCGTTATAACTTTTAGTAAAAAATTTCTTTGCTAATATTCAATATCTAAAATGTTTTCTCCATTAATTTTAACAAAAGTTATTTAAAAAATTATTATTGATTTATCTTGATAAAGTGACGTACAATTGACTGTGAGAAAATAGAGATTTTTCCTAGTATAATCCTACATTATCGAAACTTTCGTCTTGAGACTTGTTTATAGTTATAGTAAATGCTACAACCAATAGAAATTGTGTTCTACATAAAATTAAAGGTAATCGTGAAGTATTTTCAATATTTAATGATATTATTGTACTGAAAACTTGAATATTTATTTTTCTCCTGTAACTATTTTACCTTCTACGTGATACTTCAATAATTTAGTAATTCGTAATAACGTACCGTTACACAAGCCGTTTGATATACTTAAATTTCAAATTAACATTACTATTGAACTCTCACTTCATAAGAATTTTTAACACAATATTTAGATTTCTTTAAGAATTTCATAAACAATAAAGAAAACCAAGTATCGAGAAACATGCGTGTGCATGAACGTTGCATTAAGTACAGGGTCAAGAGGTCTGCATTATACGCTCATTCTGTACAATGTTCAAAGGGCTTAGACTGTAAATTAAATTAAAATAAATTATAGTTTTCAGTTTTTCATGAGTATATATAAAATATTATACGAACTATAGTTTATGGTTTTATATAAATTTTACATGTTACTTTTACATTCTTAGTATTAGGTCTCTTTCAGGTACTGCTATCTTGGTGTTTATTTAGTTTATGTCTTTGACCTAACTAACTTTGCCGTAAACATATGTATTTTGACTTCATGTGATTTTTTGAGACTTTTTTATTTATTCTACAATGTACTTTCTAACTATCATAATATGGATTTGATACTGCCTAAGTTTATAAGGTACTCTGCTGTAGTTCGTAGATGAATCTCTAGGAGCCATGGAGCGTTGACGAGTGTCTGTTCTACGTATTATCTTGGCATCTACATGGTTAATTAATGTTTAAAAAAATGTATACATAAATTTGATAGATAATTATAATTTTTAATTGCTTTTTGTTTTTTTTACGATGGTTAATTATGTATAAGTACAGTTGTTAAATCCTGAAAAGGCCGTCAGTATGATGGTGAAATATTAAATAAACAGTGGTACTCCAGAATACAAAATTTTTAATGCTCATTCACTATTTTTGATGACAAAGAAGCAAGTAAAGGGAAAAGATCAGAATTAATTAAACAAATAGCTTACAATAATGGCTATGATTCCAATATTATCGACAAGTTAATTAAAAATATACAGTATAAAAAAGCTATGAACAAAGTTTTCCCTCAGTCCGCAAGAGAAACTGCACCGTATCATGTAATTACTTACGTAGGCAAATTGTCAGAAAAGATTAAACAACACTTGAAAAAGTACAATATAAACATAGCTTTTAAATCAAACAAAACTTTACAAACTATCATCAAAAATAATAAAGATCAGACGGAAAAAGAAAACAAATCAGGTATTTACGAACTTAGTTGTGGTTCTTGTGATAAGAAATATAGAGGACCGACAGGTAGAGCTTTCAAGTTCAGACTCAAGGAACACGAAAATACCTACGAAAAACAACTAGATACTTCTAGTTATGCCAATCACATTCTTAAATGTAGTCATATTTACAATAACAATTTTAAGATTTTACACACATGTAACAAAGGATTAAAATTAGATGCATTAGAAGCACTAGAAATTAATAAATTAAATGACTCGAATATCTAATTGAATGACATGTTAAATTTGAATAATTCGCCTCTACTTAATTTAGCTTTGAAATGACCAGTATTATTGACTATATACGAACTGTATGCATTTATGTGTGTACGTATGAATGTGTGAATGTATGTATGTGTATAGCCCCTGTTATCTGATTGTCGACCACGGCGCAACGTGTATGTTCTTGAGAGAGCGCTGTATATTATTAAGTCTTGATGTACATCTGTCTGACGAAGGTACTGTGATACCGAAACAGCTGTAACACGTTTTTAACGAATAAAGTGAAGATCGACAGAACATAATGTCTACTTTTTCATTTAATCAAGTAAAGGGAGCTTATAGTTATTTGTAATAAATTAGTGTCTGATATAAGTAGCTTTTTTCGGATGCTTCAGGATCATCTATAGGATATACTTTTTCATCTCGTTCTCAAATAGTTTTAAAATTATTTTTTTAAACTTGTTTCATATTTATTTACAGTATATCAAATGTTTTTTTAATTCAAAGATATTTCCTTAATGTTACAATATTTTATATAGTTGCCGATGGTTAGTACTGGTAAATTAAAAGACTCACATGATGTGGTTTCTGATTCTCAAGTTAATAAATTTGTAGAAGAGTACAACTATCAATATCATTGTGAAAGTGTTCCGTAGAAAATTTTTTATTTTTATTTCATATTTTATCTCCTTCAATGTTTTCTGATATTAAAAACCAAGCTAAAAGTTGCCTTAACTGGTATACAAACAATTTTTTTGCTTCTTCGAAAATATTATTAATTTCGAAATCATGTTCCATGTAACCCTATGCATGTGTAAATATATTTGAGTTAACCTTTCTCTAGTAAGGGACTAAAATTTTCATTATCTGATCTGTAAGACAGTCTATTTGTATAATGTTGCAACATAGTAAGTTTTTCATTTAATTTGGAATAGTTTTAGAAGTAACTTGTACTCCATCCTAAATCTCCCTAGAAAAAAAGGGAAAGCCATAGGACCCATCATGCAGAAATACAAGGTGTGGCGTTCCGAGGTGTGCCATTTTGCGCCTTCCATCGCGACGCCATATTTGAGGGAGATGTGACTACTACAGCGCCGAAAAGCCTTTACAATGAAACGAACTGGCCAAAGTTAAAACTAAAACCTATCCCCCACATCCACCTCAAATTGAGACATATACATAGATATAGGCACACATATGAATATACATATACGTCAATTGATGAATGTTTAACTATTTAGTCAGCTTTTTCTGTATAAATATTCATGAATTGTGTGTTTGGTCACTGAAACAACTGAGATAATAATATTGAAATATGAAATATTTATTGTTTCACTAGTTTCTTGATATTAATATGCTTTATATTTTAAAAGCTTTTGAAATTCACAGACAGACATGGCGGCGCGTTGGAAACATTCTTGATTAATCAATCAAAATGGATGTGCAACGCCAAACTTTGTATTTTTATATCATGATAAGATCCATAAAATGAATAAGTTGATAGAAAAACAAGAAAAGCAGTTAATAAAAAATATTTATAACTGAGTTTTGGAGAGAAATTATTCACTTACTTAAAAAAAATTTTTAGTCAAATAAACACTTTATTAATTGATATAATGTATAATCAATTCTGACTAATTAATGAACGGTGAATGAATAACAATAGTAGAGATAAGTTACGAACCGTACTTAACATGAAAAAAGAAGTTAATCTATAATAGGGATGGATTGTAGCTGAGTGGATAGGGTAGTTGACTGTGAGGTGTAGAATAAAAAATTAAAATTCACAAATTTTCTTTCTTTGCAATCGTAGTGGGGTTGGCGAAATGAAATGATATATTTAATTCCGTTACATTTCTTTTTAAGTCACTCATCTAAAATCGTTGGTGTTAGAAATCTAAAATTTCAATTTTACATATGTTTCTATTTCATGTATTAAATGAAAAGTCTTTTTTTAAAGTTGAAGTAGTGGGTAGTTGGTGCGCGCAGCTTACAGGGGGGCTAATATATTTTCCTGGATTAAACTTCTTATATTATATTAAAATTCCATTGGTTTTTACCTAATTTTCATAAGGTTAAATTTTTGTTTAACCGCCCCCCCCCCCAGCTCTTCTGCTCGATTTCAAACGCCCTCCCCTCCTTCGCCCGCCTTCTAAATAAGGTAAAATTTCTTCGGATTTTTACTTATTTTCATTGAATTAAATTTTTGTTTCAGTAATTTTAGTTATTAGTTTTGGCATCCCCCCTTTTAGCTTCTCCTACACTTTGTAAGAATCCCCCTTCAGCCCCCTCAATTTCTAAACATATTGTCTAAGCAACGCTCCAATATTTGTGTCACCCCTCTTTAGCCACTTTCCACTACTCTCGTAGTAATTATTTTATCTATATAATTTGTTAACACATTTTCACACCACCCTTGAGGTAGCACTATGGTACGCTCATAATTTTTTTTTCTAAATTCTTAAGAAGTTTATTCATTGCATTATCAAATATGCATACAAATATGACATAATTTTTTTTATACTTAATAAAAAAACAACGAATAATCTTATAAAATGTTGAAACCGTAGACCTTGCTCGTAACTGTAGTGTCTATGAAAAGATCAAAAGCATCTTTCCCTTTTTATTGAAGTGTATTAAAGATTAAATTTATTAAAAAGTTAAGAGAAAAACGTTGTCATTTATTGAAAAGTTAATATCTTTACAAAAAATATCAGAACAAACAGTTGTTATCCATTTATTTTTCACTTGTACTTATTTGATTTTTCCCGTCTCCAATATCTTATAATAATTAAAAAATGTTAGTTGAGCAAATATTGATGTTAAGTTCAAGGAGATACCTCAGTCATAAATGCCAATCTAGAAATGTCTGAAAAATGTAACTATGCTTCTCTACCAATCTTAGCGCTAAATAAATGTTTCGATGAGACGCGTAGGTGACGTGTGACATACGATCAGAAGAGCAGGTGTCATATGTAAACATGACATAAGTTGTTNGCTTGTTAGATACTTACAAACCCTAAATTGATGAACCCTGAACTTAGAAATAACAGTCCAAAACTGTCCGGTAAATTTGTGGATTTGTGGGGTTATTGGGATTTATGTGGGGGTTTGTGGATTTGGGGTAAAATTTAGGTAAAAGAAATTATGCGAAAGGACAAACGTTACAATATGAGAAAAATAAAAAGATACAATTCTTTTCTGCTTCACCGTTGTATTCTGGTGTGTCCAGGCCCTAAAGTTGCAATTCTGCATTTAGTCTTTCCAGTACTTATACCTCAGTCATAAATGCCAATCTAGAAATGTCTGAAAAATGTAACTATGCTTCTCTACCAATCTTAGCGCTAAATAAATGTTTCGATGAGACGCGTAGGTGACGTGTGACATACGATCAGAAGAGCAGGTGTCATATGTAAACATGACATAAGTTGTTATTGGAAAGAAAAATGTAAATGCTAATATCTCATTCTCAGATATTATAAAGCGATATATTAATAATAATTCAAAATGTGTTGAAGATTTGTTTGGAGAAGATTCCGAAGGACTCATTTGTGTAACCAAATCACAACATGATATAAGCAGAATGAATTTTTTTATAAACGAATGATTTGACCGATTACTAGCATGATAAGAAAGTAGTATTATATTAACACTCAAGTCTTCAATAGTCTGTAACTTTTTGTTCAAAAGTATTTTTTATGTAACCAAAATTATTTATAATTGTTGACTATTACGTAGGTGGGCAGAGTTTTGGGTGAGGTACACCTGAAGTAAAATAGGCAGGAATACAAAATACAACTTTATTTAGAGGTATCGAGTAATACAAACAGCCGTAGGCTTTTTACAGCGAGAGCACGTCTGTCCAGCCCGAGTGGTCTACAGAGAGTGAGGCACCGCTGAACACAGTGAGTCGCTGCGACTGTATATAGCTGTACATACAAGCAACATACACAGCATGTGCGAGGAAGCCTGAACTACTAATATTTCTAAGACTTCCTTCCTTACGAACTGTCAACTTACTACAAAAGCACAGCTTTTAGTAATCAAAAATTAAATTACATCAATGAACATATCCCGGAAAAATTTTCCCTTAATGATTCGCAGTAAGATGTATTATTTTACAAGATAATTATAATCAGTCGAATATAAGCGTCAAATATAATCACAATCGAATGTACTTGGATTACAGCAATTAAACATTATACAAGGTTTTATCAAAGTGGCTTCAAAATCTTAAAACTAATGAATCTTTATATCTTATTGATTTCAGAGTTAAAGAACTAAATATTATAATTATAATAAGAACTTTCAAATATTGATCGTCAAATGCATATTCACGGCTTCTGGCAGGACGAAAGGACCCTTATATGCCTTGTTGACTAATCCCTTTGTCTTTTTAAGGCTTCGAGCCTGCACAGACAAGAAATATATAAATATCATGTTGTACATATAAATAATATAAGTAACATAAGTAGAAAATTATTTTTCGAATGAATTCAACAATAGATTTGTCAGGTTACGAAAGACTTCGAATGATAACGGTTTCGTGAAAATATCAGCAATCTGAGCTTTAGAACTAATCCAAGCTATTTCCACAAGTAACCTCGTAAGACATTCCTTTACATAGTGCTCACACACTTCAGTCATATGTCTGAGCTTGCCGCTCCCTCCGATTTTTGCGGCAACGATAGCCGCACTATTATCGCACTATAATTTCATCGAGACAAGCGAATAGTTAAGTATTCATCAAATCCAGTTGTTCAGTGCTACCAACTCTTGGCAGGCATCACTCATTGAGACATATTCTGCCTGACAGGTTGATAAAGACACATAACTTTGTTTGTGCGTTTTCCAGGTAATCGAATCATCGAATAATCGAATTACAAAGCCACTAGTTGTTAAAGAGCCTTTGCAATTTGCAAAACTAGCATATGCATATGCTTCTAATTTATCTCCTTTTCCTCGATAAGCAAGTCCAAGATTCTTTGTCCCTATTAGTAAGTCATTTTGAATTCCTTTTGCAGTTGATATTTGATTTTATTTAATTTACGAATGTCATTTCCTGTGATAATCATGTCATCCACATACAATAGCAAGATAACGAATTTTCCTTCCTCTCGCCAAGTAAACAGACAAGGTTCAGTGGCGTGGGTAGTTAACCCAATTTTGACTTCTGCTTGTGTAAAACGCTCATTCCAGCGTTTTGGACTTATTTTCAGTCCATACAGTGAACGCTGTCGTTTGCACACTTTCGTTTTTCGATCGTTACTTGAAATTTCCATGCCTTCAGGGATTTCCATGAATATATCCTCTTTAATTTCACCGTTCAGGAACGCAGTTTTGACATCTAATTGTCAGGTTTCCAAGTCAAATTTGTTGATGATGGCAAATACTGCTCTCACTAGGGCAAGTCTTCAAACCGGAGCGTAAGTTTCTTGCAGATCATATTGGTTTGTCTTTAAAACCTCGAATCACTAGTCAAGCTTTGTAGTTGACTTTACCGTCCTGATCTGTTTTCTTTTTTAAAACCCATGTAGAGTCGATGATGTTTGGTCTTTTACTGAATTCTATTCTCATAGGACGATTCATTATTTTCCAAACTTGATTTTTCTTCATGGAATTCAACTCATTTTCAATAGCTTGTTTCCACAACTTTCTGTCGTCAGAAACTATAGCTTCTCTGTAAGTGGAAGAATCTTTATTGATCTTAGCCAGTAATACATGAAGCAGCTCATCTGTCACAGGTATATTCGAATCAGACTTATTGTTTACTGCAATATTCGAATCTAATTTTGCCAACACGGTTCGAGAGACTTCGTCATTGGAGTTTAGAAAGTTCTCGTCTCCTCTGCCAAAAAAAAAAGAACTTTCTTTCTGTTGTCACTATTGGTTAGTACTTCTGTGAAACTGGAGTCATTCACATGGTAATTAGTCAAATTTAAAATTTTGCGAGGTCTTCCTTGTTTCCTTTTTACAATTTGAGTATCGTTTTTTTGTAATTGGTATTTAAAGTTTCTTCTTCATCTTCGAATGTTTTGAAGAAATTCTCTTTATCCACGGCTTCGGATAGATTTTCTCAATTCAAAATACTATTTTTCTTGTACAAGTTACCGTATAGTAGCTTTACATTAAAACAAACATCTCTGCTTTCATAGTATTTTCCTTCTTCAGGCTTCAACAATATATATCCAGTTCTGGTGTATCCAATCAAGAACATTCTTCTCCGAACGTATCCAAACTTGGGGCCAGTTTTTCTTTGCACAAGCACGTAGGCTGCACAACTGAATTTTATTTATATCAAAACTATATTTTTCTTCGAATTTTTCCAATGGAGCCTGCATACCATTTGACTTGTGCGGTGTCCGGTTATATGCGTAGACAACTGTTGCTAGAGCGAGATCCCACATGGTTTCCGGGAGACCTGAGTCGTATAGAAGGCATCTCGTCTTGACTTGGATAGTTCGATTGAACCTTTCTGCTTCACCGTTGTATTCTGGTGTGTCCAGGCCCTAAAGTTGCAATTCTGCATTTAGTCTTTCCAGTACTTCACGGGTGTAACCACCCGTAAATTCAGTGCCTTGATTTGATCTCAAATAGCAAAATTTTGGCGTCGAATCCTAAAATATTTCTAGTTGATTTTACAAATGATTTGAAACACTTTCCAGTTTCACTTTTCGCCGTCGTGGGGTATGCCATTGCAAGTTTCGAATAATCATCAACGAATACAGATATAAACCTATATCTCTTCGGATGAGATGGCGGGTTGATAGTACCCATGGTGTCAGCATGGATAATCTGGAGAGGTTTCAAGGCTCTGGTTCGAGTATTCTTAAAAGGTAGCTTGGTAGCCTTGGATATTTTACAAACTTTACAATCCAAGATTAAATCGTCAAAGACGGCGTCATTTAGAGACTTGTAACTAGGAAAACGCTTTTGCAAGGCCTTTAGATAATCCACTGATGCGTGACCAAAACGAACGTGCCACATCATGGCCTTGTTATTTTTAAAAAACCAGTCGTTTTTTCTTTCACCAGAAAAGTCGTCGGTAACTGTATTTTCAGTTTCAGTTTTAGCAGCATTACAAATTTTCCTGTCACAAATTGTTTGTTTAAAGTTTTCTATTTTTGAGTCCGATGAGTTTTCTTCTGCAGGTTTTTCACTTAACTCGTTATCATTCGAATCCTGATTCGTTTTTATTATCGATGATTCATTTACGTAAGAAGCGGAAGTTTCACCGGACAACAGATCTACTTCCATATGCTCATGGTAGGTGATTTTAGTTTTTATTTTTGGCAAGTTCAGCAGTAGCCCTTCGAGTCAAGTATTTGGGTTGTTAATAGCTCGAATTTTTGGCGATGCAAGCCATGAGCTCATTCTTAAAAAAATTTCTATTCAAGAGATTTTCTTCTACGAACCAATGAGGTTATTGGTAAATGCCCAAGATAATTGACTTTCTGGACTTTAGGTCGAATATGTTAATATTGATTGTCTAAATATATGGATAAACCTTGGTCAACAAACTTTCGAAGTGATAGCCGATTTTAAACCAGTTGATCAGAGCAAATTACGTTATTCAATTTAATTCCATCATTGTTTATAAATCCATTGTTTTTGACAACTCCCTGTGTTTGCAAATCAGCTGTCAAATCTTTGATTGCGCATTTAATTTTTCCAAACTTTCCGAATTTTATTTTAAAATAATTTGTCGAATTTCCGAGGTGCTCCGTAGCACCCGAATCAGCGACAAATCTCACAGTTGAACAATTACACAGGTCTGCAAAAAAAATGGTTTGAGTTGTTATGAGAAAGTGAAGGGTCATTTCCGAAGTAATTTTTTGTGTAAAATCAGAATCCGGAATCCGAATCGCTCTATCACGTCAGGATTTTGAGATATCCTAACCTAAAAGTGCCAAAATCGCGATTTTTGGATATATTTGAGGTTATGTAGCATCGCAATATTCTTTCTTCTCAAAAATCGACCAACGACAATGTAAAGTAGAAGACTTGTTCTGTGAAATGCCGTTAAGTTTGCTAAAATAGCTTATTTCTGCATTGAGATATTCCATTTTAAAGTTTTTGAGTATCATGTTTTTCGTTACTTTTGGAATGTACATGATTCTGCAGTTTTTGATGTTGAAATTGGATACTCATGTTGATTTTCTAGATCCTACATTTGTATTAATTCTTTTTTTATCAATAGGTTCTTTAAAACCAAAAATTAATAAGCATTACGTTTCAGCACCCAAAACCATCCTAAGTATCTTAGCGGGGGTGAAAAACTCTAAAAACGGTCTAAAAGTATTGTAACTCCTGACTTTCTATATATTTCTGTATAGTTTTATCTAAATAGGTTTAGTAATGTGAGAAAAAATTTTACACAAACTTATGTCAGTAAGAACCACCCATGAGCACTTAAAAGGGGGGAGGGTGCAAAGGGGGTCAAAGTCACCAAAATCGATCTAAAAGTATTCTATCCTTTGATTTTCCTCATATTTCAGTGTTGTTTTAAGTAAATAAGTTCATTACCGTAAGAAGACAACTTAAACGAAGTTTTACCACCCCAAACAACCCCCTAAGTATCTTAAGGGGGGTGAAAATTGTTAAAATCAATCTAAAAGTATTCTACCTTTTGACTTTCGGCATATTTTTTGGTGTACTTTAATATAAACCAATTTTTCAGAGTAATAAGACGATGTACACTAAATTTTAGCTCCCAAACTGACCCTTAAGTACTTTGAAGGAGATGAAAAGGGGTGAAAAATGCTAAGAACCGTCAAGAACTAGTCTTACTTCAAATGAGAAAATCCGAAATTCACGTATGCCAAACGCACGTATTCCAATCCCTTAATTAACATGAATCTCCTCGCCTTTCACAAACTGTAATAACCTTACTTTTAGCGCTACCCAGAAACAACGACGTGGGCGTAGTAAGGACTGTTTCCTTTGGGGTGCTTGATTAACGTGAGTCCCCTTGCTTCTCACGATCGGGGTGCTCGATTAACGTGAGTCCCCTTGCCTCTCACGATCGGGGTGCTTGATTAACGTGAGCCCCCTTGCTTGTTAGATACTTACAAACCCTAAATTGATGAACCCTGAACTTAGAAATAACAGTCCAAAACTGTCCGGTAAATTTGTGGATTTGTGGGGTTAGGATTTATGTGGGGTTTGTGGATTTGGGGTAAAATTTAGGTAAAAGAAATTATGCGAAAGGACAAACGTTACAATATGAGAAAAATAAAAAGATACAATTCTTTTAGATCGATTTTGGTGACTTTCACCCCCTTTGCACCCTCCCCCCTTTTAAGTGCTCATGGGTGGTTCTTACTGACATAAGTTTGTGTAAAATTTTTTCTCACATTACTAAACCTATTTAGATAAAACTATACAGAAATATATAGAAAGTCAGGAGTTACAATACTTTTAGACCGTTTTTAGAGTTTTTCACCCCCGCTAAGATACTTAGGATGGTTTTGGGTGCTGAAACGTAATGCTTATTAATTTTTGGTTTTAAAGAACCTATTGATAAAAAAAGAATTAATACAAATGTAGGATCTAGAAAATCAACATGAGTATCCAATTTCAACATCAAAAACTGCAGAATCATGTACATTCCAAAAGTAACGAAAAACATGATACTCAAAAACTTTAAAATGGAATATCTCAATGCAGAAATAAGCTATTTTAGCAAACTTAACGGCATTTCACAGAACAAGTCTTCTACTTTACATTGTCGTTGGTCGATTTTTGAGAAGAAAGAATATTGCGATGCTACATAACCTCAAATATATCCAAAAATCGCGATTTTGGCACTTTTAGGTTAGGATATCTCAAAATCCTGACGTGATAGAGCGATTCGGATTCCGGATTCTGATTTTACACAAAAAATTACTTCGGAAATGACCCTTCACTTTCTTATAACAAAACCATGTTGACCTGTATTATTGAATGCATTCAAGTCAAACTTAGAGAACAGAAAATTTGTACAGACTAAAGAATTCTCACCTTTGTTATGAGTTTTGTTTTTATTTTCATCGTAACTGCCCTGATTCTTGTTGTACTTGGGTTTTTCTTTTCTGTTGTCGAATCTGACATGTTTAGAATTTTTATTATTGTCGTTCGAATAGCTAACCTTTCTTTTGCGCGAGTCTTTCGAATAACGAGATCGTTGAGGTTTTCTTTTATTATATTTATTTGTGGTACAATACCTTTCATCCTCCTTTTGCTTGGGACAGTTTTTTTCCCTCATGGTTGTCATGTCCTTCGTGGTTGAAGCAAAAGATTTTTCCTGGGGCTGAACATTCAGCTGGCACACGGCCGTGTTGTCCGCATGGACACTCTGCCATGAACGGGTGCCTGGGATTAAAGTATTCACCACGACCTGTAGAGTGAATACGACCAGCCGAATGACTATAGCTGTAGTTTGCTGAGGCTCCAGAGGACGTTTTGTTTTTTTGTTGTCGAATAGTTTCCTGTTCAAGAAGAAAGGTCTTAAGTGTTTCATAAGACAAGCCAGATGATTTCAATGATTGATGAAAAAAATCTACGGTTTGCACATGAGGGACAGACAGTTTAATCGATTGGTAGAACAGATCTCTCTTTTCCCTTTTTCCCAGTGATTTAGTATCTGGTAAACTATCGTAGGTTCTTACGAGTTCCTCGAATAAGTCCTAGTGCTTTGAAGCCTTTTGTTTCCTGGGGTCGTACTTTAAATTTGCAAGTTTGATTCGAATATCCGAGGAGTTTACGCAAGATTCGTACTTCTTGATTTCATTTAGTTTGCTTAATAATTCAACGGGATCTTTTATGTAAACCATTTTCGAATGATAATTTTAATCAATCCTATTGATTAGGATATCGCGGATACTAAATTTTAGTTTTTCGATCACCCCTTCACCCAATCCTACCACAGTCTAGAAATTTTGGTCCATCACATGCAGTAGATCCATAGAGCGGAGTTCAGATGCGAAATAATAATTTAAAAAATCGAATTTTGTACTGACGGAGAGTTTGTAATCTCTCGTTATTGTATCTTTTCCAATCAAATCCAATCGAGTGCGAGCAGCCTCAGAATTTATCGAGGTGTTTCGAATTTCAGATTAAATAAAACTTCGAATATAATCATCAATCAAGGATTTGTCGAGCAAAGATGAATTTACCTGGTCCTTTTTATTTCCGGTTTTATCAGCCATTGAAGGGTCACCGTTTGCTCGGGGCCGAGCAGACGACGACGGAGTCGCCGAGAGCTGAGTCGTGTTGTCAGAGTTCCTGGCGTTTCTCTCTGCTCTCTTGCGATCCTACTTGGCTTAATTTAATTCATCGAGCAACAGTATATTTGTTTGTCGCGACATCAGAAGGGCTTCGTTTTAATTTTGCATGATCTCCTAAAGGTCATCAGTGCATTGTAGTGGGTCAGTGTTAACTCCTGAAAATATCGAGTTCGAATTTCGCCCATCAACGATGCGGTTCGAATCAGATTTGTTTGATCGTCTAGTTTCTATATCCGGAATACTCAAAATTCTGGGCTTTGAAATTTGATCATTCTTATCTTTTGAGATTTCCTTTTTATCATTTGGTTTTTAATTTTCAAATTCTGAATTAAATTTTTCGAATCTCGAATTTTTCTTTAATATATCATCGAATTTTTGTTTATTTTCATAATCGAATTGCCCGGGCACGATCTTATTGTGAGTGATGAAAGATTTGGACTTGGCAATTTTGTTAAAATTGACAAGCATGAAGCCACCTGTCATGCCAACAATATTTGATAAAACTCGAAGTTCTTAGTCTGACACACCAGTTTCTTTTCCTATAAATTTCATAAAATTTACTCGATTCGAAAACATGAAGAAATGTCAGACAAAGAAAGTGCCTCAATCGACAGATCGGACAACTGATACTGTTTCAAAAGGCTAGACACGCATTCTCGTCCCCGTGACTCCGTACAACGATCACACGCGCCTACGAGCCATATCAATTTCGGAAAATCACAAGCGAACTGTCTCCGTTTTGTATTTTTAGTAATTTAACGACCGGTTGATTGAGTTCGAGTTGCGCGAGTTGAATTTCCAATACTCACCAAGCTAACATTTGAATCCGGTCTTGGTGGTTAGAAGAACAATGTCGCCGTTCAAACTCTTGTCCAAGATTTTGTCTCCATCAGTTTTATTCAACTTGAAAGTCGCATTTGTCCACTTTGGAAAAGCATTCAAAGTACATTCATCTGAAAATGTAAGTCGCTATAGTTATTCGATTTAAGTTCGATTTGAAATTCAGAGAATTAGGTACATATCAAATATTCGAATTTAAACTAATTGATTTTACTTGGTATGTTTATGCGAGTTCGCGTAGTAAGCTTCAAGAGTGTCAAGACGAAACAAGCGATCGAGAAAAAGGCAGTACACTCTATAGATAGAGCTTGGGAACGGATGGCAAACACGGCGGCGATCCCTCCTCTCTCCCTCCGTTTCGCCGTACATAGTCGCTGGCAGGGCGACGCGCAGCTACGGCTCGCACACGTATACACGCACACAGGCATTCGGACACAGACATGCAAAAGCGCGCCATGTGTTCACCTTCAGAGAAAGTTATAACGAGGACGGACCATGCTTGCCGCGCTCCCCCATCATCTCTCCCTCGCACTTGTCCCGGCCTGTGCTTTGGGTTTCCCATCACCCTCGTGGCGCCGGCACTCTCCCGCTTCTTGGAAATGGACAAAAAAAACACTAACGCGATTCCGATTTTTCTTCGCAGAGATTGACTCGGAAGTAAATACAGATGATGAACTCGAATTCAACGAACAACGAGCTCGAATTCCTCCCTCAAACACAGACACGCCACTTCCGTACCCTGCATCGAGTCCCACTCGAATCAATCCACGCAACTTTATGGGAACTATCACATACCTCGAGAAACTTTCCCTGCGAGGGTATTTCGTTCAGCAGGAGTCAAATCTCTGTCACGATTCGAGATGCCTGCCTTTGATGACAGAGGTGACGTGATGCTGGTGGAGTTTGCCAGTGGCTTGGTGTCTCCCGAAGATAGTTTCTTTTCCAAGATCTTTGCCTCGGTCTGCTCGCTGCTATCACTCTCCTCGTGCTCTTCGCTTACCCGGGGGCTGGTTTCAGTCTCACTGTCTTCAGGGACTTCGTCAGCCTCCAAAGGCGTCTTCTTGTCAGGATTCATTGCCACCCACACCGGACACGATACCTCAAAAAAACTGTTGTGCACACAAACTTCGCACTAATCGCGTTCGCGTTATTTCAAAAGTTAGCCTCGCGCAGGTGGAAGCAGGCTGGGGCCCATAACCTGTTGACTATTACGTAGGTGGGCAGAGTTTTGGGTGAGGCACACGCGAAATAAAATAGGCAGGAATACAAAGAAATACAAAATACAACTTTATTTCGAAGTATCGAGTAGTACAAACAGCCGTAGGCTAGAGAGCGCGTCTGTCCAGCTCCAGTGGTCTATATAGAGTGAGGCACCGCTGAACACAGCGAGGCGCTGCGACTGTATATAGCTGTACATACAGGTAACATACGCAGCATGTGCGAGGAAGCCCGAACTACTAATATTTCTAACAATAATTTATTAAATTATTAAATTATTCGAGTGTTACTTAATTACGTGCTTATGACGAAAAAAAAAATTATGTTTTACCAAGCTAAATTTTTGGAGTTACGTTCGTATTTCCCGCCAACAGCGCCAACACAACATGGCACCAAAAGTAACCAAAAGTCCCGTGAGTGTCATTAATAATTAATTGATCATTGTATTCAGGGATGAGCTCTTTGCCTCATTTCTTTACCACACTTTTTCTGGTATGTTTATTTTCATCTTCCCTAATTTTCATCAAGATCTGTTCGGTATTATTCGAGATATTTGTAAATTTGTTTATAACCTCCACTTTTTTCATAAGAGTGCATGTTACATTTTTCTCTTTAACTAAGGAACCCAAGGCAACACAAATTTAACGGTTTATTCTATTATATAACGGTTTATTCTTTTATATTATTATTTTCCATACTATAAGTAAAATTAGAATTTTTATTTTAAATTGTTATAAAAATATCATAAATTTTAACAAAAATTTTCAATTCAACTTTTGTTTCAGAAACTCCATTTTTTGTCATAAAAATATTTGTACACAATATACCTTACTTTGTAAAGTATAAAATCACATAACTTATAGTTTAAGCCTAAGAATAAAGTAGTTGTATTGTCGCACAACTCTTGTTTTAAGGTAGGGTATTTAGGAGTTGGTGCGCAAAACGCGCAAGAGGGTGGAGTCCTACTAATATGTATATATATTTTTCTATGTATTATACTTATTTTAAGGAGATTTAGCCTTTAACTCCCATCGATCTACCACCATTTCTTTATCCATATCCCTCAAAATACCTTGTTATTAGTTTGTTTTTTTGCTGTTTTTTTATATTATACAACATCCCTTTTGATCCTCTTCCTCCTCCCATCCTTCTGTATCACTCACCCATGCCCCTCAATTTATATTTATACATTAAACAATTTTTTTTCGTCAAGATTATTTCCCAGAGTTAATTCAGTTACCTTGGCGTTGGTTTAATCGCTTAGGGGTAAATTGTATGTGCGGTTAAATCACAGGTCTAGTTAGATTTGACGAGCTCAATAGTTTTTGAATCGATTGCGTTTTGTTGGGTAGTTGATTTTCGTCGATTTAATTGCACCAACTAATTCAAGTGTGGTACTAAATAATGTTATATAGCGCTAATCTTACAAAATCAATTTGAAGTAAACGTCAGCAAGAATGAAAACAATCAACAGTTTCAACATTTATTACTGAGAATGATCCACAGCGAATGTCGTGCACAGTTTCAACATCAACTGTACCAAATGCAAAATCCGCGAGATCAGCAATTTTTACCATTGTTCGCGGTGTAGTTGTTGCACCACGTTAATGCTTGTGTAAATTGAGAGTAATTCGGTTAAGCTCTGATTGGTCGTTCGGATCCCCAACTTGACGTGTCCTCTTTAAATACAAGAGTATAAAAACTCTTTGCACAGACCAATAATTGCCTTTTCTCTTTCATCAAGTGCTCCAAAGTAACTATAAAGGTTGGAGAGTGAGTTCTGTTGCGTCTTTTAAGCGGATGTAAGACTTAGTTCGGTGACTAAGATGTGTGAGAAAAACTCGAGCGAACCAGGCCACTGTAAACTCGCCTAAAAAGTGAATGAGGAACAAGAAAGAAAGAACGTCGACTTGGGTTCTGACGTTAAAAGCAGCAGCCTAATTATTTCCATCGCCATGAGTACTCTCGTGTAGGATTAAGATCATCATTGCGGTCAACTTTGTAAGATCTTGCGACTGCGTTCGCGCAAGCAGCGGTTAACCAACGATCATAAAAGTAAGTTAAGTTAAGAAAAATAAAAACTTGTTAAAACATTGTAAATGCGAATTTGAACCTTGATAATTTATGTTATTTGTAAAATTAATTATTTTCGGCATCACTAAAATTATTAAATCATCAGATAAGACATAACTTGGTTGTTGATTATATTTCTTTTCTCAATTAAAATACTCCAATTACTAAATTATATAAAGTTTTCTAAGAATCAAAATTTCAATTGATAGAAATATAAATTTTACTTTGATAAGTAAATTATATACCAAGGAAAAATTAAATACATAACGGATGACAAAGACCTTACAAGGACGTAAGATACAGAGACGAATAAAATACGCTACGACCGTATTACATCAGATAAATTCAAATAGTAGGTCAACGCCAGCTCGGCGTACGATATACCAACACCTCTCTACACATACCATTCGTTAAAACCTAACACCACAACGCCGAGTCAACGATTTAAAAGAAAAGCATATTGTAAGTATGAGCAAATAAGGCCTTTAGGCCGATGGCTGGTTTCTGAGGAACAATAATTGAATTAATTTGTTTGTAGAACGAATCTATGAGTTCCGCCCTTCACTTAGAAGTTCGGACGTAACACTACACCTAATTCTCCGAAAAAAATAAATAAAAAAAACATTTTCCTCAAGAATCGTACCAACGATCTTCTGCATACTAGCCAAGTACCCTGTTATAGTGTGGTTCGTAACTTATCTCTAGTTTTGATATTTATTTACTATTTTTTAATTAATTAGAATCGACTACCTATTATGTCAATTCATAAATTATTTACTGAAGTAACAATTTATTTCATACAATATAATGACTCATTCTAAAACTAAAAGATAAATATTTTTTTGTTGCTGTATTTTTAAATAATGATGAATATTTATTTAACATTAAAGAATTTCGTACTTTTAAAATAATTAAATCAATTCTTTAACAATTTTTTTTTTAATATTCTCTTACAGTTTTTCATTTAGTACTAACGTGATTTTTTTACTTACGGACGTTCATAGCAGTTAGCAGGGTGAGTGTTCAGAAAGGTAAGAGGAGATAAAATATGAAAATACGCAGCAAATCTAGCAATTACTTCCGTCATATGGATATACCTATATAAAGCTTTTCTGCCTACTCGACCCATTTAAAAATGTAATTAGTTTATCTTGTATTAATCTACCGTACAAAAAAAAATGAAAAGTTTCTTCAGATCATCCAACTGCAACTTCATGTGATTCGTCCAGAAGGTGACATGTTAAATTGAGATTTTGTTTAATTTAACGTATAAATAACAGTACAGTTAAACGATCGCAATTTTTTGTAGGTATTTTTCATACGACAACAATTGTAAGTTAGATGTTTCAGTAAAATTCATCTAAAATCTATGTGTAGTAAACGTCATGAAGCGATATTCACTGGCATGTAATAATATTTTATGAAAGATAAAGCGGTTCTATAGAGGTGGCGTTGTCTCAGTGGTAAGCATGCTTATTACTGATTACAACGCCTTTTCAAAAACTGTTCTCATCGGGAAAAGTTCTTATGTAACCCCGGCTGTTTCGGGGCGGGTTTTTTTGTGGAATTTTCCTTTGGAGTAATTCCAGGATTTTTTTCTTGCCCCACAGGTCTTCGGGCCTGGGTGAATGCGAAACAGTGTTAGGGCTATAGGTAGGGATTAGCGAATCCAATGTGCTAGGCAAGGATCGCTGGCCTTACTGGCAAGAAGTGGTCCCCGAAACTTGAGACTTCTCTGGGGATGTTAATTAGCTTGAATTCGATGCTTCGGCCGAGAGCGCTGCCTTAACCGGTGAGGCGTGGACGTCCTGAAACATGGAGTCCTCTTTAAGGAAAGGCTACACAGTGACGAGTGGACCCAATGCACCATTGGTGCAGAGAGTGTCAGTTTAACTGACAAGGTGTTTCACCGGAGATACTTACACTATGCTCATGGATTAGGTATAACATTAGTAAAAAGGTTGGAAATGGGTGCGTCAATACACCACCACATAGGTGGTAAGTGGGTGGCCCCGGCAACTAGGCCAGTAGGCTGATGTGGTAACCCGATAAAAAAATGAAATGAAGCGGTTCTACAGAATATTTTTTCTAAGGCTTTCTAAGGCAATCTCCGTGGAGAGGCAAGGAGCAGAGTGGGGTAGCGTTTATTTTAATTTTTTTTTTATTTATTAATTACTTAAAAACACGCAGAATTTTACGTGATTTTATATGATAGGCTGGTAGGGCGGTACAGAATGGCCAGGGGTGTGGCAGGTTAGCTGGTAAGCATGAACCTAATAACAACTATGTAATTTATAAAGATATATATTAACCACCCCTTGTTCTGCGTGCCATCCCCTCACTACTCTTACGAAAAATATGAGTCTATCAATTTATTATATGAAACAGTAATGTATATAACATTAAAATTTTTTTATTACTATATACTTTATAAATCGTTACTAACGTATGTTCATGGATTAAATTTTTTTTAGTTTTTTAACAGTAAACAGTATGTTCACAATAAGTGTTAATTAGGATATATTCATCACACTTATGATTTTCTAAAAGTGTTTGTGACCCAACTTACATATTCCAAGGGAAACACTAAGTGACATATCATTGGGTCTACGAATTGTGATAACTTGTCCCATTATGCGTCAAAATTTGTAATCGTTTTAGTTTTTGATAAAATTATTGCTTTTTATTTGCTTGCCATTAGTTTATTTTTTATCTTCTTTTTTTAATTCAAAATACATTTTCAGTTTGTCAACTAACATATTTGTAGATCATAATAAATGTTGATAATTTTTTTTTCTATGATTTTCCTTTCGATTTCATTTTAAAATTTCAATGTGATTTCTTTTACTTATTTTGTTCAATGTTAATGTTTTTTAAATGGTTATAATATCGTTATGTATGTATAAGTGACTTTTTACGTTAAACCTCTAAAGTAAAAGAATAGTTACGACAATTTTGACTTTATCATTTTTAATCATAAATTGCTTTGCTTTACTTTGCGATACATATGCATTAAATGTTGCAAACTCAAACAAATTGTTGTTCAACTCAAATAACTGTCAAAAGTTTCCATCAAAACGTAGCAGCTGCTAAATTATTTTTTTGTACTAATCTACAGATGACCACATCATTTCAACTCTGCTACAAAAATTGTTTTTAATTTTTTCTTGACTCTTATATACTGTTAAACAACAAGGTCATACGCACCTTGTTTACAGTTTCAAGATACAATGACTTTCGTTTTACTTCTGAAAAACTTTCATTAAATTATATTTTTGTGAACCAATCCGTGAAAATGTGACGGAGCTACATAATAATGACAAATTTGCTGTTAATAATGACGATAATGATTGTAATACTGATATTAATAATGATAATGATAATAGTAATAATAATAGAAGTGATAATAATAGTAATAACCCTCTCTA